>JBAMAV010000363.1:0-63556 GCA_037043315.1 Amiota communis
TTCCATCTTTGACCCATCCATAAAGATTGAGATGTCATAATCACTTTGAAAACTGTTTTCATTCCATCCTGGTCGGAAATTTTACCCTGAAGTCGTTCTCAAAGCTATTGTGTGCCACTATGTAGTCTGTTGTTCGTTTGAACATAGGATTTTTAACCGCTCCTAGTATTTTACTATCTCCATATGGTCGTTCTGCGCAGCATCCGGTTTCTTTTAACATTGCAGCGCTGTTGCAGACAATGTTTTTGATGTGGAGGTCAATTAGGAAGAGATATAGCAGTACGTTCAGTCCTGCCGTGGGGTACGTGCGCATGGCTCCAGTGATTCCTACACATACCGACCTCTGCACACCACTTAGTTTGTGCACTATATAGCTCTTCCCTAGAGCTGGCCACCAAACAATTGCACCGTATGTAAGTATCGGATGTACTATCACTGTGTACATCCATGCTGTTATGTTAGGACGTAGGCCCCATCTCTAGCCAAGCAATCTCTTGCAAGAGTAAAAGGCCACAGAGGCTTTCCTAGCCCGTAACTCTACATTGGATTTGATGACTCAGATTCAATACTACAACAAAAATACTTGTGGAACCGTAGGCCATACTAGTTAGTAGTCAGTGCTCCTTGTAATCTTTATTACCTTTAATAAATATATAAAAATATTAAAAAGAAGTTTTTACTTCAAAAATACTTGTGAAAAAAAAGAAGTTCAATTAAAGAAATTGGATAATTTTTTTGTAAATGAAAAAGAAAAGAAAAAAGCAGTTTATCACCAAATACTTATGATTAAGAATCTTTGTTATCACAAAGTATTGTAGCGCCATCTATTGATAGCAATCATTAACTGAGTTAACATTGTTGCCAATTAAGTGAAATATTTTTGTTTTTTTTTTGTATAAGTTGGCAATATTTGCTGTCGAAAAAGTTGTTCAGAGAACAATACCGAAATTTAAACAAAATTGTTACATTCCATGTGAGACTTTGAAATAGACAAAATTGTTGCATATGTGTATAAAAATTCAACATGCCCAAATTGGAGTTTGCCACATACAAACAACGATGCTTGGCATGTCTGAATAAACTCAGCGTTCATGGCAATGATTTTGTGTTTATCGACTCAGTTGCGGCAACCGGCAACAATAGTGGTGGAGTAATGGATGACAACATTAAGGATCTATATATTACGTTAACAAAGAGTCAAGTGGATTTCGTTCTGGATGTGGACGTGGACTTGCCACAATTGCTGTGCATTGATTGCTTTGAGATGCTGAAAAGCTTTGAAGAGTTTCGACGCCGCGCATGCTACTCCTATGAAATGTTATACACATTGATTAAAGGGAAATTGCAAGAAATCGAGTATGATGATAAAATGATGTGGGATGGAATCAAGCCATTGGAACAATTGGACAAAACAAACGAACTGGAGAGTGATGAGATGAATAATGTAATGGTGAGTGATTGCGTTAGTATAGAAATGTTAATCTATTCATCTAATTTTATAGCTTGAAAATTCACTATTTGAGACTGAATCTGTTTTGCTGGAACCTTCAGCTATCGCAAACAATGACCACCACATGTGGGATCCTTTTGCAAAGGAGTCCATACACTCAGCAGAAGAATGTAAAATTTGTGTGCAGCCAACGATTAAGAATAACAAAGGTTCAATAACAAAACCAATGCGTAATGATAATGATGAAATCGATTTTAAGAAAAATTTTGATTTGACCGAAGAAGATGGTGATGCAGTTCCGTCCATGGATTATAAAAAATCTTTCACTGACATCGATTTGGCTACAACAACATCATGTAACTATAAAGGCCGTCGAGTGGACTTTAGGTGTGGGCTGTGCAATCATGGTTTCACCAAAAAACTCACTCTGGATGCCCATGTGCGCAAGTCTCATGAAGGTTTCAAGCGACCTTTTAAATGCGATCGTTGTGATAAATCATATTCTTTTCTTGGTGGCCTAAATACGCACATTAAGGAGATCCATGAGGCCCAAGTGCGCTCGTATCCATGTGATTACGATGGCTGTAATCATATCTATACCAGTTTCATTGCCTTAAAAAAACATAAACGTCTAAAACACTCGGCTGACACAGCAGCATCCACTAAGAAATTCGTTTGTGAACAATGTGGCGACACCTTTAATCAGTCGGGTAATTTGACTATACATCGTCGTACAAAACATCCAACTGGAGAAGAAGAGAAAACCACAAAGTTACAATATTGTTGTGATATATGCCAAAAGGTATTCAAATCATCTTATACACTTCATTACCATAAACTTCGGCTGCATCAGGCTGCCGCCGATAGCTCGATGTTCGAGTGTCATGTATGTGGACGCAAAATGCCCAAAAAGTTTATGCTTGTACAGCATATGCATATTCATTCAAAAAAGAAAATACCTTGCGAACATTGTGGCAAAGAATTCTTACGTAAGTTCGAACTTGCTTCACACGTACGTGCCGTTCATTTTAAGTTGAAGCCATTTTGTTGTACAACCTGCTCGGCAAGCTTTGCTTCGCGTAGGACTTTGCGTCACCATGAGTATATTCATACTGGCGAGAAGCCTTATGAATGCGATATCTGTAATCATCGATTTCGCCAGCAGACTTGTCTCAAGAATCATCGTAGGACTCACTTCAAATCCAAACACCAGACTGTCGTCATGAATAAAAACAGTGATATAACTATAAAAGATTCACGTTCAATGGATACTGCAGCAGCAAAGACAATGACATCAAAACAATTAACAGAGCAGTATCAGAAAGAATAGTTTTGCAGAGACAATGGCAATGATGACTGAATGAAAAAGCGTTGAATAAGTGTTCCTTAAATGCAGCAGACATATACAAATATAGTAATAATAGCAGCAACACCATCAGATCAATTCTTAAACGACAAGAATATTTTATTTGTACTTTTCTAGAGTAAATAAAAAAAAATAAAAAGTAACACTATAACTTGGTTTAACTTGGACTCCCTTTTCGAGTATCCTCAACAGTTTCATTCGTATGTTGTCGTTCTTTTTCAATGTAGACTTCTAAATCATCAAGTGGTTTATAGTACAAATGTACTGCCTGTGATCCAGCCATCATTGCAAGTGTGGCACAGGTCAGAAACTTTAGATATTGACCCCAAGAAACGCCGGCAGGCATTTTATTGTACTCAATAAAACACACGAGTTAAGCAATAATTTGTTATGTGTGTTCTTGTTGTTGTTGTAGTAGTTGTTGGTGCTGTTGACCCTCAATATAATTTTTGGCTTGACGTTTTTTAAATGTTCGATCTATTTGGATAATAAATGTGATTAGGGCAGGATATTATACTATTGTATGTGACAACTTACAGAAATTTGTTTCACCAACTGTCCATTTGATCATAGAGAACTCAAGACCAGCACCCAGAAGAAAAAAGACTGGAAGAAAACGATATATACCGAAACGTTGTTTACCAGGCCAGCTATTAAGGAAACGTCTGAGTGCGTTACTATGCAAACTCATTGTTTGCTGATTATATAACAATAAAAAACAATTATATTATATATAAATAATAATAACAATATGATATATAATTAAACTTACAAGTTTATATATTGAAAATAGTTCTATTGCATTACTTATTAATAGTCAGTTAGTTGGTGATAATAATAAATAAATTAATTAGAAGAGATTTCCACTAGCAAAAAGCTTTTACAATTGTAAACAGCTGATTGTCAATAACAATTAAGTTGGCAGCACTGTGTGCTTTTTGTGCCATTGCTTTTTTAATGCAGATTTTTAAATACAATTCATTAAAAAACTTAAAAATTATCTGATGACGAACATAAAATAATAATATTTATTTATTTGTATTATTATTGACATTTTTTGGTAATATTGTTGCGGATCAAATCAACTATAATGAACTTGGCAACACTGCTTCAATATTTGGCAAGTTCACAGCACTGTTTTGCACTTGACAAATTGGCAGCACCGAATTGCACTTTTTAAAGTTGCTAACTAACCTTGTGCTTTTTGAGCCGCGTTTTTTTTCTTATTGCAGATTACCAAGTGCATGCATATACATAGGTATTTAAAAAAAAAAAAAAAAAACAGTAAAAGATAAAATACTTTTGGAAAATGGCTGATGAACGTAATATTGAGATTAAAGCCCGCATACCGGGTGGCAAAGTCGATTTCGAACGACGCGTTGCTATTGCAAAAAATTTAAATAATGTTTCATATTTTTTGCTTGAACAACGTGATGTTGTTTTTAACTCACCGAATGGTGGTCGGCTAAAATTGCGTTATTTAAATGGAAATGCAACAGCTGAATTAATCCATTATATTCGTCCCGATTTGGCTGGACCGAAGCTATCAAAATATAGTAAAACGGATGTAAAAGATCCCGAAATGCTTGAGAAAATCTTAACACTATCAAATGGCACCATGGGTGTTATAATAAAAGAACGTCACGTTTATATTTTCGATGGTACAATACGCATACACTTGGATCATGTTCAGGAGTTGGGTTATTACATAGAATTCGAAATTTGCCTAAAACCAGAACAAACAATGCAAGAAGGTGAAATATTGACTAATGATTTAATGGCAATGTTTAATATACAAACATTCGATTTGGTGATGGGCGCCTATATCGATGAACTGCAGAGGTCAAAGAAAAAAAATAGAAGAAACTAATGCACACAAATGTATAGAAATCTGTATAGATTTTAATGTTATTTTTTTTTTCTCTATAATATATATATAATTTGTTACACAAATACAATAATAATTCATAAATCCATAAATACCGTCGCATGCATAATCATTTTTTTATATACTTATATACATACAAATTGTTAGAGCTCATCATTACTGTTAAATTTAATTTTTTCTTAATTTTTAAATAAAAGAAGAATTTGCATTTCATTTTATTTGATTCGTCTTTTTTTTTTGGAAAATGTTGAGGAGGAAGTATTTCATCATTGGAATCAAACATAATCAAAATGGAGCCTGCTTAATTAGTTAATTAAACAAAAAGAGAATAAATAAAATTAAAGAAAAAAAAAAACAAAAACAAAAATATTTTCAAATTCAAAAATTTATGTTTCTTTTCGTACATATACATACGTAGATACAAGTATATAATAAATGCAATTAGTTACACAGAATATTACAATAGAATTACATATATGAAATTCAATAAAAAACAAGAATTTCTTTTATCTTTCATCATCATCATTTTTAGTATGGAGAATTTTTGACATTCAAAAATATTGGACTAGATATCAAAATATATACATATAAGTATGTATATATTTGTATATATATATATATATATATGTGTGTGTGTGTTAGTATATGTATATGGTGGAGAGAGTATGAAAATGAGGATCAAAAATAACAGTAGTAGATTGATAATCCCCTTCTTATAATTAAGAATTTTTTTGTGTCTTCATAGCAATATGTAAAAAAAAAAACAAATTATGATGAAGATGAAATAGTATGATAGATTTTGTTGAGAATTACATTATGGTAATAATAATTTAATATGTGGGTGGACACACATCTAAGATCATTTATAATAATCTATAAATCCTTGCTTACTTGGCTTGCTCCTGGAGCTTTTACACAGATAACTTTCCATTCATTTACTGTGGCATCTTTCTACCTTTCTTTCTTTCTTTTTTTACACATAATCTTAAATTTAATATTTATATTATTGTATATAATATAATGCAATTTTTTTGTTATCAAGTCTGATTTTTTTGTTTTTCTTTTTTTTTTTTTTGATTTTTGTGTTTGGGTTTAGCAATAAGATCCAATGAGACTAATAGACAGTGTCTCGGATAAGGGATCTGGCGCAGAGATCGGTTTCCAATACAACCAATTATAACTGACTGGAACGAATAAAATATAAAGAAATTTAATTAGTCATTATTAGCATTATTTTAAAAAAATCAATATTTTTAAACATTTATGGAGGAGAATGATTGATGATGACTATGAAGAAAGCGAACCTTTTTTGGAGCTCAAAATTACTCGTACAAAGAATGTGATATGTACATGTGCATTACCTCAAGATAGTGTCCTAATATTATATATGTACGTACGATATACACTGTTAACTTTCCAATTGTTAATAACAGTAATATCTATCAGTTGCTTACTTATGCCGTTGATATAGGCAGACTCTTTTTGGAACAACGTTATAGTTAGTTAGATGAATCCAAGTTCAACTTGTTTGGGTCAGATGGCGTTCAAAAATTTGGAGGAAAACAAATAAAGTGGCAGTGTTATGGTGTTGCAAATCTGACCTTTATAGATGAGACAATAGATAAGCATTTATACCTGAATGTTTTAAGACATAATTTATGTGGAAGTGTCACAAAGTTAGGGTTGGTTGAGAAGACATTTATGTTTCAACAAGATAACGACCCTAAACATTCATTGTATCTTGTCCAAGAGTGGCTTATATACCACTGCAAACAACTAAAAACACCTTCACAATCACCGGATCTTAATTCTATAGAGCATATTTGGCATTTGTTTGAGGGTAGGATTAGACATCACACAATTACATCAAAGGATTCGCTGAAAGATGCCCTACGCAGATGCCGGAATGGGCGAAAATAACTGCCGACGAGACATCAAGGCTAGTAAGAAGTATGGCTAGGTGGCAATACAAAAAATTAGATATTAAAAAAAATAATAAAAGTGCCTATTTTGCACAACATGGCTTTCTTTTTTTAAAATTTTCTTTATAACACCTGTTGTGTCTAACATAACGGGACATTTTTGGTTTCATTGGAAAGGCAGTGAAGCAATGATTAAAACTGCATCAATTTTTTTGTGCCCAAACTGTTTTGATACGCAGTACATACATATAATTGCCACCTCTTAATTCAAAGTTGAACTATCCTTCAACATCAACTTAAGCAATTGGCATTCCAGTTACAAATCTGAAACATCGCTTTATTTACTGAAAAATCTAAGCACATTACATTTACCTTGAGACATGATGATTGTCCACCAGTTATACTTTTTCAAGTAGTTCATCTTTGTCAAAACTTCAACAAATCACCTTAATGATATACATATGTATATCTTCTTAAGATAGATCCGAAGGACAATCATTTGTGTAAGAACCATAGCAAGAGGATTGGCATGTAATTCAGTGCGTTATTGTAACGACTGGTGGTGGACGCCTAGGTGATCACCCGCAGTTTTATTCTGCATAGCCTGAAAGCGATTAACTGTAGACTTTGCAGCTAGTCCCCAAAACTGAATACCATACGAGTAGGATAGTATTGAATTACTATGGTCTTAAATAACGTAATCTTGACAAATAGATTAAGAGTGGTTCCGGATTGAATTAGCCATTGTAGTTTTTAAAGCTTGCTTGAACATTACTTGCTGTTATAGCACTGATAACCTGACGGTTTATCGGTTTAAATCAGTAGTAAAATATTCAGCTCATTGGTTCTCGTTCTAAACTGTGCCTTGAATACAAATTACATACTACTTTACAAGGCAATCATAAAGCCATCAGTGTGGAGTTATGGAATCCAACTTTGGAGTAACACCAGCAGAATCCAATATTGAAATACAGTAAAGATTTCAATCCATTTAGTTGAGCAAACTTATAGGATTTCCATATTACATCAAAAATTCCAACTAACCAACAAGTGAAAAAAGAAATGGCTTAGTATGTATATTAAAAACTATAAAAAACAATTGGAAAATCACGTCATCAATTCGATTGAATCATCCAATTGTGTCTTCACTCAATGATGTGATACGTTTGTCCAGATATCATACACGGCTCAGAGATAATTTTGAATGTTAACAAAGTGCGGTAACTTGGTTCAGTCATAGTGCACAAATTTGGGGTATCATTGCCGTATTTAACATAACAATATTCTAATGATGAAACCAATAATATATATATAATCAGCCATTACAATCAGGCGGCTTCAAATGCATTCAAATAAACTAATGGCTGCTCTCATCGAATATGCAACAAAACACAGACTAAATAGGAGGCTGTACCCAAACGATCTTCCCCAAAGATATTGGTAAATTCTGTGTACAATGCTCATGTCAATATTATGGATTACAAAAATGTTTAAATGAATTGCGATTAATTAATACAAAACAAAGTATTTAGTTTGTTGTACTTACGGACAGAAGATTGGGTCAAGCGCATGGAGAGTGTCCGACAATGTTGACGACACTCACTTGTTGGACGTAGTATAATGAAACGTGTACCAACTGCCTGATGAACATAAACATTGGCGCATTCGGTTTCAGGCAGCGTATATGCTGGTGCTTGTGGCGTATCAATGGCAATGTAACGTTCCAAGGCAACACTCATGCTGGGAAGACGCGAAGGACGAGCGAATATTGGTCGCAATAAACGTGCTGGCAACATGCGATTGCAACGCCATAAATTATGTGCCTGTTTCGGTTTTTGAGTTAACAAATTATTATTTGTTTTTGTAGCCAAACTTTTGTTCTTTTTATTACTACTACTACCACTACCACTACCAGTACTACTACTGCTGCTGCTGCTGCTGCTAGTGGTAGTGGAGGTGGTCGTGGTGGTGCTACTTGTGCTGCTACTTCTGATGTTGTTGGTGGTTGTGGTGGTGGTGCTGCTGCTGCTGGTGGTGGTAGTGGTGGTGGTGCCAATTTCACTAGTCCTTGTGGTGGTGCTACCTGTTTTGGTGTTGGTGGTTTTTAATTTCATTTCATCAGTTCCTTCCTTGGAGGCAACAGAATTTTTGGACGTTAAGACTGAGTTATTGAACTGACCAAAGAGATCCTCAAGATTATGAATATCCTGATTTGTGGAATGCACGCGATAAGCATCACGTTGGAAGATTTTATGATTATTGGCATAAATATGATAGAAATCAAGAAGTTCAATTGGATGCTGCTGATTATTCTATAAAAAATATATATATATTAATTGAATAATCATCCTGCAGAGGACTTTGCACACTCTACTCACCTTAAAAACGAATGGAACATTTTCAGGTGGTAATTGACATAGATCACCATCCTCTGCTGCTGAATTGATGCCGTTGGCATTGCCATTGCTTTTGCCGTTGCCCTTGGCATTTTCATTTATTTTTACATTAACATTAAAAATTGTCGATGTTGTTGTTGCTGCTGTTGTTGTAGTTGTTGTAGCGGTTGTTGTTGCCGTTGATGTTGTTTCTCGGTCTGCACAATCATCACTTTCTATCCAAACACTCTCAACATTTGCACATGGTCGACAACTTAAATCCTCGATTTGAAAAAACGGATTACCCATCAAGCAAGACTCATCATAAAGCTCAGTTAGACGTGGAAAACGTTGGATTATTGGCATAGTCATGCGACGCCATATCCGCATACTTGGATAGGCAAATGTCTGGACTACACGCTCATTGGCTCCAGCTGCCGCATCATAACGATAGGCAACAACACACAATGATAGCAAAGACAAATAAAAGAACCAACAAATAATTTGACGTCGTCGATCTAAAAATATATTAAACATTTCCAACTTCAAATATGATGAACCTCCACCACCGGCACCGCCGCCACCGGCACCTCCGCGAATATTGCTAGCATTGCGTTGTGTCTGCACGGCAAGGCCAAGGCTATCGTTGGTAGAATTTGTTGAGTTGTTGCTCTGCTGATAGAAATACTGTCTTAACACATAATTGTCGAATAACAAAGGTCTGACACCATAATTTTCTTCGGCAATTTCACGCAATTGACGCATTATATTTGAATAACGTTGAATTAATTGGCTGCGGCCAAGACACGAGAAATCCAAATCGATATCATCCATTGTTCATCAATACAATGATGCTGATGATAATGATGTGTGATGAGTACAATAATATATGTTCAATTGCCAATTTTTAGTTGTTATTGATGTTTTATTTATTATTGTTTGCACTTTTTCACATTACATACCGCGGCACACACACTCACGCACACGCACATAAAATATACAATATGTGTGTGTATAAATAAACTTTGCAATTGTTGTTCTTGTTGTTGTTCTTGTTGTTATTTGTTGATTAATTGGCTAACACTTTATTGTTTTTCATTTTTATAATCTCACAAATAATTCAAAACAAAATAATTAACTTAATTAATTAATGTAAAAAATAAAAAATCATTTGTTTTTATTGGCCTTAAAAACTAAATTAAAATATATTAAAATCGCGACAAAAAAGAATGAAGAATTTTCTGTTGTTTTTGTGTCTCTTTGTTGATTTTTTTGTTGTGTTGTGTTAATGTTGTTAAAACGAGATAGAAACAGTGAGAGAAAATTGACAGTGCTGCCAGGTGACAAACATATTATGTTCAAAGAAAAAGCTGTGATGGTATGCTTATTCTCTTATTTTTCCAATAAAACGTAAAGCGGGAAATGAAATTGTTGAATTCAATAACATAATATGTAATCACAAAATAATAATTGATGAAATACAATATAATGGAAGTGTAAGTAATGATGTAATGAAATGTTAAAAATCTTATTGAAAATTGTCTCTTTTTGCTACAGAATTCGAAAATATTGAAAAAACTGGGCTTTGATTGCTAAAAATAAGTGGATTTATTACAATGAATATTTTTAAAAATTCTTGACGGCGGACAGAGAATTTAACAAATGCCAATATGCCAATATATTAACTGAACAAAAACTTCTGAAAAGCAATGAGACTTTGGAGCGTGGCGAGTGTTTGTTGGACACAGAGTTGCTCTTTAAAAATTTCCAACTGAAATCAGAAAATCCTGGCTAGCTGCACAGAACAGGATGTTAATATAATAAGCACGGTAGTTTCATTATATAATTCAAAACGAAACTAAAGAGGATATGCATACAAAAAATTGTTCTTCTAAATTTGAAATATTTGATTAATTGTATAGAAACACAAGATGCAGCAGCATTAACAGCAATTTAAATAAGTTGGAGCACACAATTACTCGTACTGCGATGCACAATGCTGAAAAAGAACTTTTGTGAGAGAGAGGATGTGATAAAACGAAACAATTGCAAAGAAATCCAAGTTAGGTCCAGACGCAATAGATTATCTCAACAAAATTGTAAGTGACCTCGATTTGTTACAATAATATTTATGTGTTTCTCTACTCAGTGATTGGTGCCAGTTTTCATGAATCATTTGCCACTGGATCATTATTTTCTCCAAAATGTGATGAAGTCTCATTTTAAAATTCAAGACTTTACAGATTTTGAGAGCGCCAATGACAATGAACTCGATTGACATAACTTATCAATTGGAGAATTTGGAAAATTCTTAAGTATTGTGATTCTCCGCATAAAAGATCCAATTTACTACACCCACCTGCCTCGTTTTAGCGAGATAACAGATCGTTCAATCTTTGAATTACCCTAGGTTAAATAAACAAATAAATTATAATGTACCTTATCATTAAATTCATTAATCTTTAACTTCCTATACTTAAAAGCTGGTTTAACATAATTTACTAGATTCGTCCAATTATCATCTCCTAATAGTTTCGCTCTCTGATAGTTGAGCTTACGCCAAGTATCTACAACTAAATTCTTTCAGTGCCGGACATCTGCCAAGAAAGTGGCGTACAGTTTCCTCTTCTTTCATGTTGCATAATGTGCACAATATCGTTCTGCTATGCTAATGGGGAGATCACCTCGTGTTTTCATTATCCATGATATCGTACTTTGCGTTTGACTATTGTTACAATATGTCACACCCTTCTCTAAGTCTAGGTCTTTAAATATACGTCTTTCGCTACTCCTTGCCTAGTTTAGATAATATTTTTCCTGTTGACACTAACAGCTCAACACAATTATTTGACCATGCCGTCCGGGTCAATCCGTTAGTTAATTGTATTCTAAAAATTTGAATATGATCAAGTAGTTGTGCGTGCCAGAGAATTCCTTTTGTCATTAACATTTTTGTTAGATTATGTGGTAACCTATTGGAGCTGTCGTTGTATAAAGTTCATATTATGTTTATTGTGTATAAAAATGCGTCTTCAATTCCAGTTTCTATTGCAAGTACGTAGTTAGGAGTAAATTCTGGCAATAGCAATATCCGCTTGACGAAGTATCTTTGCCATAAATTAACTTCCTTGAAGTAAGAATGTCCCCACACCTGTGCTCCATAAGTTTGGATTGACCTACATGCCGCACTAAACAGATTCTATTTTGCACGAAGTGTGATATTCTTTTTACCTATAAATGCTTTCCAAGTCGTGTTTATCGCCACCTTTGACTCTACCCTTTTGTTTAAAATATGGGGCACAAACGACATATTCTCAGTCAATGTTACTCCCAGATATTTGTAATTTGTTAACACTTTAAGCTCTGCTCTTTTAAAATACCACTTTTTTCCAGATGCTGGTCGACCTCCTCTACGGAATGTCTTTATTTAATAGGTACTTGTTATCAGTAAACAATAATTAGATCAAATATGTGCTGTTTTGGTGTGATAATGTATGTATTACCATTTTAAAGATAATTTCAGTATGCGACGCTCTCGTAAAGTCCTTTCTGTCTTTTTTGGAAATACAAAAACTGGGACAAGAGATTTTCACAGTTTGGTTTTTGTTTGGATTGATGCAATATATGAATGCAATGTCTATAAGGCAGGTGCATTAAAACATCCAATTCAAGCAGGGCCGTCTTTAGCCTATTGGAGACCCTGGGCACATTAGTATTAGGATAAAGGGGCCTCTGTGAATTTAACAGAGCACTAAATTAAGTCAAATTAAATAAATAGATAATATATAATATAATCCACAATAGTAACTCTCTTAGCATGCACAGCTTGGTGCACCAAAATCTATGTTGATTGAAGAGGTACCCTTCTAGATTTGAGATGCGCAAAATCGTTAATCACTTCTTCAATATCTAAGTTTTTGAGTATATCATATTCCATGGACATCAATAACAAACTGGTTAATCTCTCTTGAAGCATTGTACTTCTTAATTCATTTTTTCGATTTCGAGAAGGAGCGTAACGCACTGCAGTTAGTTACCATCATACTTAAAAAGATTCTTAACCCGATTTCTAGATTTCGAAATGTGTCTTCAATTTTGTTTTTTTTTTCAAAAGGTGATATATTCACAATATATTGTACTATTAGTTCTTCATTCCATTTCCAACTCATTCTATTTAACATCCTCATAATAGATTTCAGCATATTCTTTGCAATTTTGTCGGAATTCAGAGTTATCAAGCTAAAAAATAAACCAAAACGTTGAATAATTTTCTTAAACGAACTTAATCATTGTTTTAGATGAACGTTCAGGGTATCAATTATGGGAAGAAAGGTTTTTACTTCGAATTTCTCTTTTCCAATTCATTTGGATTGACCGCGCAGAGCTATCAAAACAAATCTGACAAGAGCTTCTACATCTTGTTCTATGAGATACATAGGTCCTTGTAGTCAGTTTCCGGGTTTTTTTTTTTTTGGTGGACAATTCGAAGTTATCAATTTATGCTGAAATCGGAAAGTCTGATTTTCGGGCGAGAGTAGAGTAGATATTGTACTCATTCACTATCGTTTGATTTTTTCGAAATAAATACGTTTTTCGGTAATAAATAACGGTTATCGTTTGATGATCTGGCAGTAACTAGGAGGCCTCTATCGATCGCGAGACCAGAGCTACTGACAAGTCACCAAACATTGTCCATTTGGAACACAACTCCCTTCCTATTCTCTCTAATTCCCTTGTCGATGGCATCTAGGTCTTATTGTTTGATATACCGCTTATAATTGAGTGTAATGTAGTAAATGAGATACAAGATTTGTCAAATGCTACTCTTTTTCTTGCCCCCCAACAAAGCAACAATATTCTGCTAGCGGGAAAGTGGCAAGTCATTACCAAAGCAACCTTATAGATATACATACAAAATTTATAATATATACTCTTTCTCAGGCACTCATCGAGCATCTCAATCTCATTCATTATATAAGTCTTCCAGATTTGATGAAACTTACGAAACCATATTGCTGAATGTTCATCATTTGCATCATCATTCTATTGTACTAACGATACTCAGAGGCAGCCTCAGAGTCTGAGCAATGATTCGAGAATCTAAGTTCTTATGTGTTAAATTATAATAATGTTAAACTTAAGATGGATTGGGAATTGTATGGTTATGAGATTACTCTCAAGCTTATGAAAATCATATCCGACGCTCTGTCAAATGTTGAACTTCTTTGGAAATGAAGAATAAACGTAATTGCTTCTGTGAAAGCACAGTGCTGCTCAGTGGACATCATATACTCGTCTAATTATTGTACTTTAAGATTATTTTTTGCATTTTTCTTTAATGTAGAAATTATTAATTTACATCCTTTTCCAGTAGGAAATTGTAAAATTTATATAATTAAAATCTGTAAAACTATCATGAGTTTATGAAATGAAAAATATAAAATAAAAAACTCAATTCAAATTTTTTTGAATAACGTATTTCATTTTATAATAATACGGATATGTTGTTGGTTTCTAATTCATTTTATAAGAAGACAATATGTAGTTGAAGAGAAGACAATACAACATCGGTACACTCATCATCGATATATGTACATATCCTAGTCTTTGATACAAATTTTCCAAATCGATGTTTTAGTTCTGAAAATGAAAATTTTTAAAAATTCAGTTTTTTAAAATATAGAATAAAACACTTACAGGATGTGTGTAGCAGCAATGGCTAGAGCAACAAGAGCTGCTGGTGCCCACACCTCTGTCTGTGTGAGCCGGCTGCCCTCCTGAGGAGGCTCTCATTCTGTGTGAGACACTGCTGTTCACCAGTACTCTGCAAAACGGTTGGCTATCAGCGATTCAAATCAATGTTAACCGGATATTCGATTAGTAATAATTATTGACTTCAATTAAGTGGCAGCACATTTAATGTTTGGTTGCTTTCTGATTTTGTGGCAACGCTGTCCACCAGTTTTATAGAATGAATTTGATAACAATTATTTGGCAATTGGAATTTTAGTAATTTTTTTGTTTATAACAAACAAAAAGAATGAATGAGTGAATGTTTAATTCATTAATTAACAAATTATTACCTTATTTGCCCGGGATTTGATTTTAAAAAAGAAACACTTACTCTCTCAAGAATCTCATTACTCTCTCAAGGTTTTTGTTACTCTCTCAAGCTTCTTGTTGCTCTCTCAAAGTTCGTTTTTACTCTCTCAATGTTCTTGTTACTCTCTCAAATTCTAGTAGTTATTCTTCCCGCTTCGCCTCCCCAACCCAGGAACAGTTGGAAATCAGCGAAATTTTAGCTTTGACCTTAAAGGTCGGATTTAATTTTCGCTACATTGCAAGGTTAAAAGGTTAAACAACATAGAAATTTTAATCGAGTACCAAATCATGGGATATGTTTTGTGTCGCCCAGTCGTCAATCGTGCGAGAAACAACGCGCCGCGTTTTAATAATAATCATCATCATAATAATAAAACAATTGACCAAAATACGGGGAAATAAACAGTTTACAAAAATAAATTCAAGCAAAAAGTGACAGACAAAAGCTTTAATCTGAAAGTAAGCATCATAACAACAAACAAACATAATCATCAGCAGTAGCATGTGAAACTTGATTGATGAATTACATTAGTATTATTAAGAAAAATACCGCTGCTGCTGCCACTGTCACTGTAGCCGTTGCCACTGACATTCGTTCGTTCTTTCGTTCATTGAAGTCGCCGCCACCGCAGCCGCTGCTGCTGTCGTAGTGAAATTATTAAAAAAACAAAAAAAAACTACACCAAAATAGGAATGCGTAGAGTTGCCATTCATGTGCATGCGCTGCAGCGGCGGTCAATTAAAATAATAGTAGAAACTATTTGATTGCGACAGCGACGACTGAATCTGCAAGAGGCAAGTGAGCGCGAGAGAGGAAGCGAGGAAGGAAGAGTCATTTCATTAATAAATTTTACTACTTACTATTATTATTTGTTGTTTTGTTTATTTTCATTTTGTTGTGTTATTGTTTTGAAGTTCAATCAATGTATCAATCAATCAATTACACTTGTGAATATCCCAAAATGAAATAAATTTAAATACAAAAAACCAAAAAAAAAATGAATGAAACAGAAAGAAAGAGCAGCAGCAACATAAACATGCGTGAAAGTTGCGCGTCGAATGCGTTCGGCGTCGTCGTCGTCGTTTGTTCACTCGTTAAATGTCAATAGTGCAAGTGAAATGAACAATAACAACAACAACCGCGCAAAGATAGAGAGAGAGAGAGAGCAAAACTCACCATTGATGTAGTGATGATGGTAGTAGTGGTAGTAATAGTAGTACTACTAGTAGTCATAGTAGTAGAAACAGCAACAAAATATGTAGTAAAGATGAGATTGAGTGAGGTGATTGTGTTTTTATAATGAGGTACATCATCATGTTGTTGATGGGTCTTGGCCCTAATACATGAAATTAAAAATAACAATAAAAACATAACATAACAACATATATAAAACAAAATGAATTATGATTATCATAATGATGATGATGATCATGATGATTGTAATAGGTGCAACACAACACAACACAATACATTCATAATGATGGCTTATATCATGGGGCAGTGGTGGTCAGTGGCGGCTTTTTTTTCTAATGGCATTCATTTTTTGGTTCTCTCTTAACCGTGTGTCCTTTCTTTGATTTTCTGTTTCTTTTATTTTTGTCTTCATCCGCCAGAAGAAGCACGTCGGCTATCGTTTGCTGCTTATGTTATGCGTAAAAATGTTTCTTCCATAACAGTGACGATGTATGTGTGTGTGTCCGTGTGAGTGAGTGACTGTGTGTGTGTGTGTGTGCATGCACAAAATGAAAGCCGAAAACAAAATTTTATGTTCCAATGTGTTCACACACTTCTCATAGTGGTTTTAAATTTCGCAAAATAACAAACAAAATATAACAAACAAGAAATATACATAAGTACTACATACATATATGCAATAAAAGAAGACAACACAACACGACACCAAAGTCAAACAAACCAAACAATAACAAAAAAAAAACAATAACGAAGCAAAAGCAAATTGAAAAGCAACTGTATTGTGATACCGGCGCCATCTCTTGTTATACTTAGCTTCCTTTTCTTATGTAGTTAGGGCAGCCAAACAAGCAAGCAAGCAAGCGAAAAGCAAAAACAAACGAGCAACAAAAGTGCATTTACCACCTCAGTTCTCTGGTTCGGTTCGGCTTGGCTCAATTTAGCTCAGTCGTCTTGGCGTCTTGGCTTGGTTCTGTTCTGTTCTGTTCGGTTCGGTTTGTTTCGGCTCGATTGGTCTTCTTTCACCTTCAGGCCGACTTCCACCACTATCTTCACCTTTCGCTTTCAGCTTTTCGAATTTGTCTAGGGCTTGGCGCGCTAGAAAAGAAGTTAATCGTAATCGTAATCCTCTGTTATCATCTGTCACATGTTATTTCTATTCTTTATTATTATTTTGTATACTGTATTTACACACAGTTGTTGTTAATGTTGTTGTTGGCATTATTGTGTTTATCTGCTTTAGCACTGACAAACTGTAATTGAAAAAACAAAATAAATAAAAACAATTAGACAGACAACAACAACAACAGCAACGTATAAAGAAGCAAGAATAACAAACACATAATAATAATAATAATGACAGATCACTCAGATCAGATCTGAACAGATCAGTCAACGGCACGGCAGTAGCAGCAAGACCCAAGAACAAGAATTGACTGACTGACATGGCATGTAGCAACTGTATTTTTTAATTGTTTACATTCTCTTTTCTTTATAATTTACAGAAACCAAAGCAACGGCATCATCTCATCATAACATGTTACACAAGAAAAATGAAGGAAAGAATAGAAAAAGCAAAAGAAATACCAATAAAAAATATAGAAATACCATAATACAAAATAATAATAATAAAAAATCACAAAAAATGTAAAAAAAAAAGGAAAATATAAAAGAAACGTAAAGAAAGGAGTTAAAAAAGAAAAATGAAGAGTAGAAAAACTTTAACATAACATAAAGATAATGTAATGTGAAAGCAAAGAGTGAAAAGCGTGAAGTGAAGACGAAGACGAAGAATAACAACCAACATATTTCTAAATTATTGAAAAGCAATATAAATATTTATACAAATGAAATATACATACATATATACATACATCTTTATATATGTATATACATATATTTTTTAAATAATATTTATTAAATGTTTTTGTTTTCTCCATAAATTATTACAAATTATTTTATAAAAATAAAAACAAAAATTAAAAAAAAAAATAAATTAAGTGAAACTTTTATGTGTGTATGCGTGCATATCTAAATCGGCGAGTGAGAAATTTTTAAAATTCTTTTTAAAAAATTATTTACCTCTTTCCTTTCCCCACACCCAAACGGAAACTTTTCTCCAACATCCACATTATCTCAATAAAAGTGAAAATAAATTTTATTTTGTTTTTTGTTTTGTGCTAAATTTTCCAATTGAATTGTGAATAGAAAAAACTGATTTGACTAAATGTAGCGCACAGTATAGTGTGCTGCTTAAGGTGTTTGTGTTAGAAGGACATCGCCACAATCATCATCATCATCATCACGACCAACATCATCATCAACACCTTCATCAGCTGCATCATCATCAGCATCATCATTATTAGCAGCAGCAGCAGGAGCAGCAGCAGCAGGTTATCCAGCAGCCGCAGCTGTAGCCAGTGCATCTAACGATATAATGTTGGCCTCCCTACATTCCAGTTGGCGTTTTGGCAAGCGAAACAAGATACGCGGCTCAGGTGAGTTTTATTTCTTCTTCTTCTTCTTCTGTCCATTCAGTATACTTATACAAATGTATGTATTTATGTTCATATGTACATATTTATTTACATATTTTTAATCCCAGGAAATTACAATTGTTTCAAAATAAAATAAACTTCTACAAGCTTAATGAATAGTATCTAATTTAATTAGTATTTGTTTGGAAAGCACACCATTCATCACAGGCATCTATTGATAGTATGACTAAATTTTTCATTTCAATGTGGAATTATTTGTTGCCATTCTTTTGACAAGAAGCAAGGACGCCTCTCTTTCAGAATTGAAGCAGGCAGGCACTTGTAATGGAAACAGGAAATAAAGAAACACTTAGCTCACCTTATAGTATATTCAATTCATGTCCAGACTTTGAGGAGGTTGAGGTGTTCAATTGTCATTGGGCATAGTACTTAGTAGTATAGCCACCAATCCATAATAATATGAGTCCAACTCCAGTTCTAACCAAGATTGATCATGTCTTTTAAATTTATGTGTTTTTGTTTATAAATATGGAAGTACATACTTCATTGTTCAATATTTTCTATAATTTTGACTTTGAAAGTGAATGAAGTTTGGGGAAGTACCGTATCGTTGGTTGAATGCTGGCGATATGTATTGAATTGAATTGAATGGAATCAGTTCTGAAGAAATCATATTCTAATGTAATCAATTTTAAACTGTCTTTTCCATACTTTAAGAAGGTTCAATCTGAATTTTAATAAAGTGCAACTAATGTATAGAATCCACGACTTTAATGTACTGCTAATGAAGAAAACTAAAGTCATAATGCCCAAGAGGGAGGGGGAGGAAACCATATTAGTATTCTGTATTTCCTTGATATGATGAGAGATAGTCACAACGTTTTGTAGATCTGATTCCACAGAGCAGTGATCTAACACATTAAAATAGAATTTGTTTTCATACCACATTGTTCACTTAGACATAATCCAGTGGGTTAACAAAGTAAGAATTAATACTGAACTAAGTCTCATATCCTGTAAATCGTTTGATGCTGCGCTTCTATTTTGAAGAAATGAAAGTGTTAATTCATCAACTAATAAAAGTTCTTAGTTTTGTTTGTCACTCTAATGTCTAAAAGGAGCAGGGCCTATCAGGGAAACGTCACACACATATGTATGTGCATATAAAGGACAAGAAGGAAACAATGGTGCGTGCTCTTTATTAAGCAATATAATGTTGGCTCCTGTGTAGCAGCACGGTGATTCTAAACAGTTGTTGGTGAAACCTTTTCAAAATTGTAATTGTATTAAGTAATGTACTATATCTAATAACAGTTGGACTCATCGTTGGGTCTCAGTCAGTCACTTTGCTATAGTGAAGTCTTCGGTAGAGTTTGTTATAGAAGAGCCAAGCCAGGCTGAATGTATTGAAGAAAGGAGGGGAATCTTGTTAAAAAAACCTTCTTTGGAACTAACAATCTATGTTTAGACACCCAGTACGAAGGGTCACTTGGAATGGAATGAATGTGAGTACATAATTTAATGATGTCAACAATGATTTTCCCATGAGTGAGTGATTCAAAATTTGCTTTTATGACAAATGATTGAAAATGGTTATTTTATTATGATTAGTTAAATTTTCATTCACGGCTTATGAAATTAGGCCAGGGGATGCAAGTTTTTTTTGTATGTAAACCATAGACATGTTTGATGATGATGATGATGACGATGGTGGCTGTTAGATTGCAGTTTGGGCAAGGAACTGGCTTATGAATAACTTGTTGCCCACAATTAAACATGGTTGGGCGGTGGTGTTGCAACGTTATAGTGATGATGCTGCATGGCTTTGCAAAGGAATAGTGGAGCAAATGGAGTTGATTGAATATAAAAGTTGGACAAATAAGTCTAAACAATTACTGTTTCAAGGACTGAAAATGCTAAACTAATAAATTTTATGACAAAAAGCTTATCAAAAGTCCAACTATATTCTAAAAGGCTGCAGGATTTATTATACTTAAGTATCTATTTTAAATGCCATGAAAAGACTTACAATTAAGTTGAACTCAAAAATTTTGTATAATCTATTTTCGAGGTAAGGGTGTGTGCGGACTTTTTCTGTTCTATACTATATATATTTTTAAATTTTCTTGGGGCCCACACAACAACATACAACAAACATTTTGAGTTGAGTGACAATGGCAACACAAAACATATGGTATGGTATATTTCATACCGATTCCATAGTCTTTTCCTATGTTTTTATATTTCGAATAATGGAAACAGACACACAGTAAATCAATCGTCACTTATTGACTTCAAAGAACCATCATCATCATCATCATCATCATCCACCATCACCACCACCATTATCAATATTATAATTTCCCTTTAATGCAATAACAATATCCTTTTTATTCTTTTATTCACTCAATAACTAACTGACTCACACAATCTTTAACTACAATATCTTACTAACAAACATATTGACAATTTATCTGTTCTGTTCTGTTCGGTATGGTTCTATTCTGTTTTGTTGTCTATCTCTTGGGTTGGTTGGTCTCGAGTCTTGGTCTTTTTCTAGTATGTAGTACTATTTGTCCATTATTTTTCTATTCTATTCTATTCTATTCTATTCTATTCTATTCTATTCTGTTCTGTTCTGTTTTTATTTTGTATGGTGATTATATTTTAAATTGATTGTGCTTTTACTTTACCTCACTCACCAACGTAAAAGTAATTGATTCCGGGAGTCTCTCAGCCGCAGCCACAGCAGCAACTGCTGCTCTGCTCTTTCCCAACATTAGTTTAGTTGAGTTAAGTTGAATCGATTCACCAAGGCACCAAAGCACCACTGAACCAAAGCACCACGGCACCGCACAGTTGTTATGATTATTTTTTTCTCTCCTATACTATTCTCTCTTGCTCAGTAATTATGTGTATTTGTTTAGTTATACATTTTTTGTTGTTTTTATTATTAGTTAATGTTTTTACCTTGGAAGAAAAAAAAAAAAAAAATAGAAAAAAAATCATTATCTATTTCTTCAACTGTTGTTTCTTCTTTAAGCATTTGGTCTTGATGTGAAATATGTTTATACTCGTACATATGTAGATATACAAACCTATATTGGTACGAGGTGTGTCTCAAAAGTGTATCTCCACTTGAGTTCATAATTCTCATGCTGACATTATCCAGTTGTTATCGTTGCTTTCACATCGTGAAATCAGTTTGCTGAGTGGCCTCCACATTGGATTCACGTTCAAATGTCAGCGAACTGATGCCCTATGAGTGGAATTTTTTAATTGCAGTATTCAAAATTTATTATTGTATTACATTGATCAAAACATACATAGTACTTTTGGATTTGACAATGTGTTAACAATTAAAAATACAACATTAAATAAAGCTTGAACTTAATCCCATCAAAATATGATGAATGATGATGTGTTGTGTTGTGTAGAGCCACCAGAACATTAATAGTATGTAGATTTTATCAGTTTTAATTTGATGATGATCTCATCTTGTTATTTTTACATATCAAGCTTAAAAAAGGGGAATCACCAATTTCATTGCAATCAACACAACACCACACATGGCTTGGAAATTTGTTCAGTAATGGAAGATGTGTTTCTCTTTGGCTTGTTGTTTGTGTAAAGCTTAGATAGTGTGAATCGAATTCTCATCCCCTATAGAGTATGGAAATGATTAATGTGTGATGATTGTTTAATCGATTGAGCTGAAATTTGATATAACAGTACGTTTGGGCTTAGTAGGGATTTCTGTCCAAACGTTTCATTGCATAGCTCGGTCATATATACCTCAGGTGGGCTCAGCCCGGTACCTTCACAGGAGACTTACTTTGCACCGCAAGCATTTTATTCGAACTGCTGTAACCTGTCGCCAAAAACTGCAGAATCTGCACTGGCTCATACTGACCAGGAGTCAACTTAGCCTCAAAAACAAATTAACCATTTATAATGCTAAAGAGGTACTGTCCGGGATTTATGGTATTCCCCTATAGGGTACTGTTGCTGAAATGATGATGTAAGTATATCATTCAAAGATGCAGAGCTCTGCCCTGCATTAGATTGTTAACTTGCCTTGGTATGTGTTTAATGAGGTTATTTACCGGGACATGTGAATCCTATCGGTCTGTGAGCAGATCAATCATCACATTTACAGGTATAATGACCGGCTAAAGGCACATGTCAAGCGGCTTTCCCTGATGATCTATGGGTACACGGACTCCAAAGAGTATGGACTTCGGCTCCATTTATCAATTTGTCAATTTGTGGTCGGTAAATGTTCTCATACGCAACTGCTAACATCTGCTAAAAATCAGAGTTCTCCAATTACTAGAAGAGGTAGTAGTAGCACCCCCATACTCACTTAATTCACTTAAAAATCATTAATGTTGTTGTTTAAAACATATTGATTTCCATTGCCATTGCCTAATTAGTTGGCTTCACTATATAATTTTGAAAAAATCTGTTGTTTTAAAGGTTTTTTTTTACACTTTATGTTTTTGTGGTTATGCGAGTAAATGGAAGAAGAAGTTTTCAGAAATTTGAAGGGTGAAAGGTGAATTGAAGTTTTTATTTTTGATTTAATTTAGTTTTCTGGATTATCACCATGCAGCATTCGGCATTCAGCATTCGACTGACAACAACATAAACTCATTTGGGCGGGTTTTCTTCTGTCTTTTCCCTATTTCTTGTTTTTTTTGTTATCCAATAGTTATCGATACATAAAACCGATAACTCAAAAGCTTCCTTCCTCTGTCATCATGCATTATTATGTTGCGCCTTTCTGCCATTTTGTTGAGTTCTTCTTCTTTATTATTTGTCATAAATATTATGTATTTTTTTTGTTTATTATTTTTTTCATATATGCGTGTGTTAGTCATACAGAATATAAACTTACTTATATGTATGCGTATGGTTGCTGCTGGGCTCAGCTGTTGAATTTGTTTAATAAATATTTTTCCGCTGACGCGTCTTTATTATTTTCTATACCAATTCTTTCAACACATTTTTTGTTTGCATTGTTTTTTTTGTTTTCTTTACTTGGATTTCATTTGTCATGATGATAATACATATATTTTTGTTTTTCGTTTCCGATTAATTTTGCTGTTGTTGCGATTGGTAAATCTTGTCTTTAACTTATTTGTTTGCATAGGCATTTAAAAGTAGTAGTAGTAGTTGTTGTTGTTCATCCCTCTCTCTGGACACCAGAGTAAATTAAACAACTATGAGTAGATGACACTTTTTATGTGTTCCATGTCATATTTGAAAACCAAGTTGGTGATTAGGGAATATACTTTTATTATATAGTAGTGACAAAAATCCTTAAATAGTCTTTCAAACGTTTTACATGAGTATATTCTACAAACCGATGGATGTGATGACAAAATCGCAGAGTTGCAGAGCTTGCGAGGCTTAGCAATCAAGATGAATTCCTATGGCATAAGCCATAAATGATTCGAAATGAAGTATCAGACTACAAAAGGAGACTTCAAATGGTTGCTTCAAAGGGCAAGGGCAGTTGTAGAATCCTTTAGTTACCCACCAGAATAGTATTGCCGCATTGATATCCAAATGAAATTTCATTGCAGCACCTGGAAAGCACCTTAAGCCGAGCTGTAGTCTTATGTGTCTGGTCTCTTATCCTTCAGTACTACAGTTAATGTATTGCTATTCACATTGTGGTAGCTCTCCACATAACACAGTTCAACTCATTTCAATTGTCTTAGTAAACTAACCCAACTGACCCAGCCAGGGATGTTTTATGCTTGCGTCCAATACAGGTGAACAGCCAGGCTGTGCTCTTGAAATTTTATTTAAATATCTAAAGAAATACAAATTGTAAAAATAATTGATTAATTTTCTATGGTAGTTTTATCGAATATTGGTTCTATCTTACCATAACAAATCAATTATCATATCACCATGCTTGAAATCAGCTTTGATTCTTTATAAAGTGCATTTTTATCGTTACCGGTTACTTACCGCTATAATTATTACATAAGGCCCTTTTAGACGGTCATTTCAGTTTCAGTCCATGTTATCGCACCGATAACCTAAACGATGACAGAAAAATGGACTAATGGGCCCAGCTTATTTGTCAGTCCATTTCGATTTCTGAAGCGATAACATGGTCTGAGACTGAACTGACCATTTAAAAGGCCTTTTAATCATGCTTGAATCAATCATTAACGATATCGATAAATTTGGCTTGATTTAAGGATGTCTGACCGTGTGTCTCGATGATTGAGCAAAGTCAAATTTTGATATTTTCTTGATTGATTCATACATTTTGATTGACCATTTGTGGGGCCTTTTACTTCAAGAATTGTTTGTTATCGAAAGAATTGTACCGATTACTTATTCGTATTTATTAAGCATGCATGACATGTAACGACCATGATTTAGCAAAAACGTAGACTATTGTCGTCGCATCGTGTGTGTCTAATAAATTGCTTAAACGGATTGAACTTAAAAATCATCAATCACAAGATGCCAAAGGGACCAAAGAAAATTTGTAAGACATTGGTCGATGATGGACCAAGTAGAGATTTTCCTTTTATCTGGATGGCTTTACCACGTGTTGAGCCGAGAATTGGTAGAATGGGACGTCGTACAAATCAACTGGAATTTTTAAAAAAAGTGATTACTAAGATTTGGTGGTATCCTTACGCCTTATATTTGAGGCATATTGTCAACATAAGAGAATGTGATATTCCAATGTATCCCATTGTGGTTCTAGATCCAATGGATTTAGATACTATAAGGCTACGATTGAGAAATAGGTACATACATAGTAATACTGTGCTCAGAAAGCTATAGCTATGGATGTTTTTAACAAAATTCTTGACAATTGACAGGTTCTATTTGAGTGTCCAGAATGGCATAGATGACTTCAACAAAATGATGGATAACAATGTGAAATATTTTTCCAAATATACACTTGGTTATAAGCTGGGAAAGAAAGTTCACGAGTTTTTCATTAAACAAATGAAAAAAATGCCAGCAATAGAGATACTGCTGACGGATGATATGGAATATAATAACAATTTTGATTCCGATTCAGATGACGATGATGATTTAGAAATCATTGATGAAGTAAATTATTGTCATGAACTATTCAGTGGTAGCGAAGCGGACGAAGACGAAGACGAAAAAGGTGATAGCAGTGATGAAATAACTGAAGACGAGGAAATCATAACCGATTGGCTTGGACCTGATAAAAGAGAGGAAAGTTTTAGCAGCGATGATGAAGAACAGAATACCAATGATGGACATGGTCAACAAACGGCATCTGATGTTGAGTCATACATTGGCCGTAATGAACCCTCACCGATGTCTGAAAGTAATTCATCCGGCATTTAATTAACAACAACAACAAAAGAGTTAAGTCCTTGGATAAAAACTTTGTCGCGGCATTCAAATTAATACTAGATGAATGAGCAGAATGAAAAGACCATCAAAATACTTATATCTCACTCTTGCAGTCATCTTATTTCTGTTCTCACATTTCTCGAAATCATAACACCAATATTGTCGTGGAAATTGCGACACTAAAACAACATTTAAAACAACAAAAAAAAAAAAACATTCAATTTTATATTGTAAATTATACAATAGAATTATCGATCTGCTTATGGTTTTGACCATATAAATCCCAGCAGTCAGTAACCATACACATTTTTTTTTATAACAATTTTGCATAAATTTGCATTAACTTACACATCTATTTTTGTCTTACTTACATTACAAATTCATGTAATTTTTTCTTCTTCCAATAAATAATAAATAAAATTGAATTCATAAACATTTTGATCCACTAAATGATTTTTTATACTCTTCACGGGAGTGAATAGTATTATAAGTTTGTCATGAAGTTTGTAACACACAGAAGGAGACATCGTAGACCACATAAAGTATATATATTTGTGATCAGCTCTATGAGACGAGTTGATTAAGCCATGTCCGTCTGGTCGCAAACTAGTGCCTCAGTTTTTGAGCTAGAGAGCTGAAATTTTGTACATATGTTTCTTTTTACCATACGCAGTTCATTTGTCGGAATCAGCTGAATCGGACCACTAGGGGCGGTACCTCCCATACTTTTTGACGTATCGAATTAGGGTTACCAGGAGGGGTACCTCCCATACAAACCCCCCATTTAAATTAAATTTTTTATTAGAAAATTTTTTTTGTTTTTTGACGTATCAAACTGAAATTTAGACACTATAAGTTTCTGATCTATAGCCATCAACCATGTAGATTTCATGGTCCTAGTATTACCAGCAGAGGTACTTCCCATACAAACCCCTCTTTAGATTAAAGTTCTTATTAGAAAAAAGAGGATTTAGTGATGCAGAAAGGAAGGTTGGATGCAACCGGGAGGAGCGTGAAAAGTATTACATCTTTGGCATAGCCAATGATAGCCTTCTTTCTGGTTTTTTATATGCTTTTATTTGTATTTAGTCCGGTAAAAGAACTTTAAAAAATTGATATAAATTAAATGCGTTAAGAAAGAAGAAGAAAAAAATCACAAGAACGGAAAAATCCAATTTAACGACTATCAGTCAGGATGAGAATGGGATGAGTTCTTTTAAATCTGCGTTGTGTGGAGTCCGTGTTGAGCAGTTTGTATGCTAGTTGGTTGGGATGTGACGGACAACTTCTTCCATGACCGTTGTCATATGTTGTAGGTCTCTTTGAATGATGTTTACATTGGATTTAGCTGCAGTTTCCCAAAGCTGGATTGCCATATGTCCAATGAATATGTAGCGCCGTATTTTATTATCAAGGCTGAGTTTTGATGTAGTATTGTCAATAAACCAATATATGCTCTTTGTCTTGAGGTTTAAGTTCTTTCTTTTAGCGAGTATATGATGTTTCCACGATTGCCTTTTGTCCAAATGTATGCCGAGATATTTAACACTATCCCTCATTGGTATCACTACACCATTAAAACCGAATGAGGGGCTTATGCCTTTCCTTGTCAAATTAACCACAATCTTGCCGGAACAATGATCACCGACAATTTCAAATTCGCCAATATTACAATGCTTCATCATCACTGTTAGGAACTTAATGATGACTTTGAAGCAGGGCGAAGCAGCAGCTGGCGCCTGCCACGCTTCTCAGCGTTGTTAATGTACTTAAGAGCATAGGCCAATACTGTTCATGCGCACCATATCTAGGACTATCTGTGCCCACGACTTCGAACGCGTGGTATTCGAAATATGTTTGTAATAAATAAACTCTAAATGTTTCACGAAGTTTGCTACATTAAAATTAAAACCGCATTCAAATATGTTAAGCTGTTTCTCAGATTAGCGTACACAGACATGAAAAGACTTACGATTTTATATATACATATGTATATAGATTAAAAATTTGAATTTTTTTTACAAATGCACATCAGCGAGAACATATCAAAAAAGAGTATGATTAAAGAATTGTCTAAGGTGTTAATCTGCTTTGCCTATATAACCCCGCCTGCATAAATTGATTACCGATACAAGATCGAGGCGGTAAATGATTATATCGTCAAGTTGCAGTTACGCATCTCACAGTTTTTTTTTTTACGTATCTCTTTAGCTTCACTTCGGAGACCTTTGCCAATCATTAACACTTAGGCTGTGTCCCTCTAATATTTTGAACGAGCTTCAATCATGTTATTATTTAATTTTCATTAGGCTAGTTTAGGGTAATAGATACTAACCCAAGACCAGCCACGACTAGTTAGGCCATTAATGGCACATTGTGATGATGTCACAAAGAGAAAGGGAATAGTATGGCAAGGACATACCGCCTTTCTTCTGATCGCCATAGCTTCGTTTAGAAGAGAAGACGCCATCACTGTCCCTTGTCCTTGACCCCATATTGATATGTGGGAAATGGCAAAAAGCAAAGACAAGCAAAAATGATTTCCGCTTTCTTTATCATTTGCACAGATTTCTCTTTATGTACAAGTATTTCTTTCTTTTTAAGTAAGCCAAACATGTTACTATTGTTGTTATTACTCGTTCAATATTATTATTATTATGTATTACAGTGACAGACAACATATTTTTTGTGTTAATCTTGTACTAGTATATTGATGTAAAGTATCTATGCATATCGTATGTGTGTACGAGTATACTATTTTGCCCTTTCTCATGTGTGTGTGTGATTGTTATTTGTTGTTGTTTTCGTTAGTTTTGGTTTTTCTGTATTTTTTTTTTTTTTATTTTCATTTCGTTTTTATTGCTTTTCATGTTTTTTTATTTTATTGTTTTTTTTTTTCTCGAAATTAACTTAAAATAGACACACATTTGCTTTTCTTTGCTTTTACCCAAATTATTTTTAGTTCATGCTTTCTTTTTTTTATTTTATCTTATTTTTAGTTATTTTTAGTAAATGAGAACAAATAGGAAAAACAAAAACACAAAAACAAAATTTAAGCAAAGACACAGAAATTTGGTCTAATCAAATTTTATATGCGCTTCACACATTTCTTCTCTACTACATAATTTTCCATTGAATTTTTTATTGTATCATCATCATCATCCAATAATCTATAAATACATAATGGCATAGATGTTGTTGTTCCTTACAGAATGAATTGCTAACTGAAGATTTGTAGATTTTAACCTTAGGCTGCTCGACATCTAGAAGTCTTACGCCTCATTTGGACTGCTCTTAACAATATCAGAGATTGCCTATGGCCTTAACAGCATTAGAGATCTTAGTGAAAGATAGAAAACCTAAGCAACCATTGACAAAGTGGCAATCTAGCAATGAAGAGGGAGGAGGTTTAAAGTTTAAGAATGTGGAAAAATATACAAAAAGGCTAATAGGATGATGTTTTTCAAAAATATGCAAAATTTTAGACTATGGAACTGTGTTTCATAGCTGGCTTTGTTTGAATGATGGCTATGACTTCTATAAAATCCCCTGGTCTTCTCAACAACTGTGACAATTGAAATTTTATTTTAGAAATAATTCACAATTCTAGAAATTAAAGTTACAAATGGATGGATTGGATTGATTCTTCTTGCATTGTCAAGTCAATACTATATGTGATCTGTGGTCTCAGATATGCACATACATACATACATACATATGTATCTGAATCATGCGTTACAAACATAACACTTAAAATGATAACATATTTTTCAAATATAAATTGTAGTGATGAAGTTGTGGAGAAGGGGGGAGTATAAGTAAATACATAAATAAAGAATGAAAGAAAGAAAATGTTGACGTCAACAATAAAGACAAAACAAAAACGAAAGAAAACAATTATAAGAGCATAGCAAAGGCAGAAGCAGCAGCAGCAGAATTTATTGAGAACAAGATAGAACAGTTATGACGACAATATAGTATAGTATAGTACAGTATAAATAAATAAACAAAGATACATAAACAAAAAAAATAAATAATTAACTTTGGTTCCGAACCGAAGAATCTACTATACCATACCAAATGAACTACCATACATACTACATTCCCTCACATGAACTACCATAAACAGAACAGAATAGAATAGAATAGAACTGAAGAACTGAAGGACAGAAGAACAGAACCAAACCAAACCAAACCGAATAAACATTAAAAAATAAATACAATACTATGTACAACAATAGTAGTCTTACAAGTTCTATAGTAGTGCCATACTAGTTAGTTACAACGGAATTCGTATAATCATTTTTTATTACTTATTATGGTTGTTATAAATTTTTATAATCCAATCTAATTCTATCTATTACTATTGTAGTACATACATATATAAAGTGTTGCTTGAAATTCAATGAATCTGAACAATTGCAATAATAAGTTCCTATATGCTATATGATAATCAGATTGGTACAATTTTTCTGTGAATACAATATATAATTTGATTAAGAAAACAAATGGCCTCATATAGTCAAAATATCTGCTAAATAAATTTTGGCATTGAATCGACTAGTTTATCAGTTGCCACTATTGGCACAGCTTAGCCTTTGATTTAATTGCCCACTGGTAGATTTTTCGATCCAGTACATACCATAAGTGGTTTGTCTATCCGGAAGTATCCGCAATTGAATAGGAACATTGTAGAGCAACCGATTATAAGGAATAGTCTTGATACATTGGCATTGAGTTAAATTAGTTAATATTTTTATGTAGTTGATCCAAAGGGTGCAGCCTTTTTAACCTTCTCGTGTAGTCATTAATTGTATAAGAGACGAAGCAAGAGGATTGACATGCACACTCAGAGCGTCATTGTATCGACTGGTATGGGGCTTAATTTACTCATTAACTGATGAGATTTCTAGGTCGCGATGTAATGAGATTCTCCTGACGCCCATAATGTTGAGCAGAGCTTTGTTCTCTATGGCCTAGACTCGGTTGATAGTTGACTTTGTTGAAGGTCCCCAGAGCTGAATGCCATAAGTGTATGATGGTAAAACTATGGGCTTATATATTGTAACCTTGGCAGATAGATTCAAAGCTGTGATCATATATATATATACATGCTTGGAACACGTCATACGGCGATCCAGAATCATGCCTGAGTACTTAACAGAAACTTATTGGGGGGATTTGAGTGCCTTTGAGAATTACCGGTGGACAGCGTTTGTATTTCAGCGTAAAGCAACAATGCTGGGATTTAGAATTGTTAACTCCAATATTCCAACGCTTAGATCAGGCATCAAATTCTTCAATAGATTTTTGATAGGTGACAGCAGCTAGATTGCAAGCAGTATCACTCGCTAAAAATACGGTGTCGTCCGCATAAGTGGTAGTGGAGTGTTTTCATCAGTTGGCGTTGGCACATCCCGTCTAAATCGTTTTTGGTAGGTATGATCTGAGGATATAGAATAATTGGGCGTAAAGCAACCAAAACATTAATACATCTGCTGTATGCTGTGGATCTTTGTCTTGTTGGAAATAAAAATCATAGCATAGACTAGATTCCTAAATACTTTACTTTAAATTACATAGTTTTTGAAACTTTCATTCGTACGTGTACAATACATTAGTAAGTCCATCGTTTAAAGTTTAGATATACATATGTATCTCACCATTACGCCAATAGTTCTTTGCATTTGAGTTTCTTGGAATGAATGGAAACCTACTAATAAAATTGTACCGCTTCTTGTAAGGATGAGTTTTGATCTTGGGCTTCTTAAGTCCAATTGTTACAAGCACCCCAGATATTTTGTTTTGTGATTTCTGATTTTACAGGAATATTATCCACATTGTTGTCCCTGTCTGTACTTTTAAATAACGAAAAAAGTGTTGTTGTTTTTTTTTCGTCAGAATGCCTGTAGATTGCAAATCGAATGAACACAATTTGCATTGCAAATCCAATGTTGTAATCCGCGATTTGTTGTTCCTTCATCTGTGCTAAAAAAATTTTCGAATACATTTGGTTATCGGTCAAGAAATATTCAGCTACTATATCGCCGGCCTGCCGATTATATCGGTATCGTTAAATTTCTACCCATAACATTGTGGTACCATCACCGACATACCGACATGTCTCCGTGGCTTGCTATAAGCGTCTATAAGAAATTTTGTTTCAGAATATTCTTCTTAAAATGCAATAGTTTTTACATGCAGATATACGTATATTTTTTATGCACGTAAAATTGTCTGAAATGTTTATCGGTCCAAAATCGTAGGATATTATAATCGGCTTGCATCTGCACTTAAAAAATCACTGACAATAGGTCCTATTATGCCGGCAGCCGCCTATTAAAATACGCCTAGAAATACAATTGATATGCTGCAGGACCATAAGAACATCATAATCTCTAACGCTGAACAACTTGTTACAAATGGAATTCCTGAGAAAATTGTTGAATTAAATGAACAAAACTTCGTTGAGTTACATCAAGAGGCTGATGCCGTGGTTGTAAATAATTTTGTTACTCCTGCCACCACCAGTGATGGTGTTACTAGTGACAATAATCAACAACTGCAAGCAAAGCGTTTGCGCTTTTCTACTGCAAATGACAATGAAGGCATTATGACTGGCCTGGTGCCGTGTAACACTGAACTTTGCGATATTATCAACGTGGTCAAACCGATTATTTGCACAATGATCGATGATTCAGATCTATTTATGATGTGGTTTTATTTCTTGATACCCAAAATTGAAGATGGTTTAATAACATAATAGCGTTTCTATCAGATATCGTCTTACTTTTTGACAAGTGGCAAAATCCTTTCAAAAGTTATTGAGTACCGAAACACCGATGACTATCGCCGTGTACTTGATGAGTTTGATGAAGAGAAATACCTAATTTTGTGCCTCAATGTTGGCGTTATACGCAATCGCTATTGAACACTTCATGATATTATTATGAAGAACATGAAAAAGTTGCAGAATTCTCGTTCATCCATCGTTGGGGTGAAGCCTCTTCAAATGACGACGGGTTGTGTTGCGTGTTAGACATCTTGCCAAAGGATTAGGGTGCTTTAGCAAACGATTGTATTGGCAGCTACAAAAAATTTATTTCCTCAATCACCTTAGGCATCTTAAGGTCACGGTGTAGTATGGTGACAGTTATACGTCGTAGGGTTTTGTTTTGAGTTGCTGGCAACTTTTTGATGATATATGGTGCCGCAGTCCCCCATATTTGAATGCCGTATCGCCAAACTGGGGCCACAACTTGTTTATAAATCATCAGCTTGTTGTTTATTGACAATTTATTTTTCGCTTGCAGTAGCCAGTCTAATTTCTTCATCTTTTGATAACAGCATGCAATGACTCTCTTCACATGAGTGCGCCAAGTAAGGCGCTTATACAGGATCAAACCTAGGTATCGAATATGATCCACCTGAAGAATGATTCTAAAGTCATACCAAATAACTGGACAAGCGCCACGCCTCAATGTGTACGTGCAGTTTGCAGATTTGAGGGGATCATACGAACCCAAATTGAAAATAATGTTCTTATTAGAAATTTTTTTTGTGTTTTGACTTATCGTACTGAAATCTGGACACAAAAAGTTTTAGATTTATTTTTACCAACCATGTAAATTATAAGATCCTAGGGTTACCAGGAGGTGTACCTCCCATACAAACCCAAATTCAAATTAATATTTTTACTGGAAGAACTTTTTTGTTTTTTGTCTTATCCAATTAAAATTTGGACACTATGAGGTGAGGTATGAGGTCACAATGTTCACCAACCAACGAACTCATTCACTGGAGTGCGAAGAGTATTACTGCATTGGCAATACGAGATAGAAATGAAGACACCATATTTTCAAAAAAATGTTTGTTATTTTTCAACATAGTCCTCTTTTAGAAAGATACACTCACGTTTCGGCCATTTTTTTAACCCCTCCAAAAAATAGGATTTGTCGAACTCTCCAAAATACGCCTCTGTTTCGGCGATGACTTCCTCGTTTGAGCTAAATTTTTTCCCGCGAGCCATTTCTTCATGTTCAGGGAACAAGAAAAAGTCGCAGGGAGCCAGATCGGGTGAATACGGGGGGTGCGGCAGCGATTCATAACGCAATTCATGCAGTTTGGCGGAGTCAACACCAGATAAATGTGCTCGTGCGTTATCGTGATGAAACAACAATTTTTTTTTCGCCAAATGCGGCCGTGTCTCCTTTAATTTTTTGTCGAAGCGGTCCAATAACTCACTGTAGTGAGTTCTTCCTTTTTCTAAAAAATACATGAGAATGACGCTCTTCGTATTCCAAAAAATCGTCGCCATGACCTTACCGGCCGATGGAACCGTCTTCTCCTTCTTTGGTGCAGATTCACCGGAATAAATCCATTGTTTTGATTGTTGCTTAGTTTCTGGTGTGTAATGATGAATCCAGGTTTCATCAACGGTGACAACTCGACACAAAAAGTTTTTCGGATCTCGCTTAAATTCCCCCAAACACTGTTTCGAAGTTAACAGCCACATCCGCTTGTTGTCCAGCGTGAGCAATCGCGGCACCCATCGTGCCGACAATTTTTTCATCGCCAACTTATCATGTAAAATATTAATTGCTGTTCCGTGGTAATTTTAATTTTTTCTTGTTGTCTAGACAATTTCTGTTCGATATCTCATTAAATAAGGGAAAGAACGGATGTATGGACACTAGCTAAACTTGATAATTATTTAAAGATATTGACGATACGTGCAAGTAGCTTATAATGTTAGGTTTCCAATGACAGATAAATAATCAAAATATAAGGTGCCTAACATAATTATAAGACACTTTTTTTGCTGTTTGCTTTTTCCAACTCAAATAACCTCTTTCTCAAGCAGTTAACTAAGGTAGCCACCAGGATTGGGTCCAAATTATTCCATTTACGCAAAATTGCTTTTTTGAGGTCTCCAACACAATCGATCTTCTTATTTCCAGCATAAATACGCCGAACAAGTATTCCCTAGACGTTTTCGATTGGATTTAGATCCGGTGAGCACGCTGGCCAGTCCAGAACTTCAATAGAACATGATTGCAAGTAGGCTTTAGTTAGGCGACTTTTATGAATGCGTGCGTTATCATGCATAAAAATAAATGGTTTTTTCTCTATAATCCTGAAGGAATGGAAGGACACTTCTTTCCAGTACCCCCACGTACTCAGAGCTATCCATTCTCGAACTAACGAAGCAAAGTTCAAGTGTACCACATTTCGCAAGCGCACCCCATACCATCACGAAACCACCACCAAAGTTTCTCTTCGAAAATATTACAGGTTCCTTTCTCAAATCTCTCCAATAACTGCGAAATTCGTCTGGTCCATCTAGATTGAATTTCTTTTCATCATCTGAAAATATCACCTTTATGAAAAGATATATAGTTAGAGTACTTGCTATGCATATATCGTGATATGTTATTTAAACAATATCGAGTCCCAGCATGTGTCTTAAGTTTTTCTCTGCGAATTGTAGTCGTGCCGTCTTGTGACGCTGTAGGAGGGTTGGCGCCTTCTTCATTACAGCTCTGACAATGTGTTTCGAGTTATTTAAAGTGCGCCAAATGGTCATATGAGATACAGGCTTGCTGCAAAGTGCAGCGAAGTGACTACAAGACACTGACAACGTTTATAATTCGACGTTTATCACGTATAGATAGCTTTGGTTTTCGCTTTATACCATAATTTACCTGATCGTTCAGAAAATTAGTTATTACACAACGACTTCAACCAATTAATTTTGAAATTCTGTTAATATTGTAGCCAGAGTTGTTATAGGCACTAATTCTGCCTATTTCTTCATCAGACAAAAGCTTGCCACGTGGCATTTCGAATAATATTCACTTAATCACGTGTCTAGTTAAATGCTGCGCATAAAAATATTGATACTCTCCTTTTCAATGCAGTTTTTAGAATGTGTCTTATAATTATGTTCAGGCTGCAACTAGACATAAAACCAACCATCACAACAAAAACGAGCGTTGTATTTACAGTTATGTCTTAAAATAGAATCTAGCTGCTACCTATCAAACATTACCATTTACACACTCTCATTCTATGCTTTGGTTGAAGCCGATATGTAAACAATTTTCGTTTGGCGAGAGCGAAAAGTAAATTTTTGAAAGTATCTTATAATTATGTTAAGCACCTTATGCACCACAGCAATAACAACAATTATACTTACGTTCACCATGGATCTACAGATTCCGGAAGAACCTGAATTTGGTTGGCGAAGAGTTACTAAGCACTATAGTGGTATTCCATGAAACAAATACACTATTACGAATGTAACCAATTTTGTTGACTGGCCAACAACCACCCTACCCTTCTCCTCGTTCTTTTTAATTTTTGCTAATCTTTAGAAGCCCAGAACAATTACAGAAACAACAACAATATAGCAATAATTCAAATGAAATAGTATGTTTATTTTTTAATGACTTGACTATGACGACCACAGCAGCAAATGTGTAATAATTCATAAATGCAATAAATAAAATTTTTGTAAAATCATTTCAACGCCACCACCATCATCATCAGAATCATTTTCTATGAAGTCAACTTGATTGATCATAACTAACTGTATATTGCTGTAACATTTAAATATTTTGTTTTTGTTTTGTTTTTTTTTCATATACAATAATAGTATTCACGTGTATATTCACACAGATATACACTTGCACAGACACTTGTTCATATGTGCATATATGAATGAAAGTTGTTGTTTATTTGTTTTGCTTTTGTTTTTGTTTCCTTTCTTTTAACATCAACGTCAACGAAAACAAACAATCTGATGATGATGCTGATGATGATGGTGGTGGTGGTGGTGGAGGCAATGATGATGACGATGATGGGGATTGCGATATGGTGGTGATAGTAACGTTAACGGTGATGGTGGCGGTGACGGTGACAGTGACTATGTGAGCAATGATGTGAAAGCATTGACGTCACTTAACAAGTTATGAAGGGGGTAGGGTGCACTTGTTCTTGCTTATAAAAGCTAGAGGTTGTGAGTTGTTGGACCGACGTAAGACCGCTGTATGGTGACATTGTATAATTGTGTGTGTGTGTGTGTAATTAATAGAAAACAATAAACAAAAGAAAGCTTCAAATAGTGAGAAAAAAAAACACAAGAGAAAGTAGTAACAAGTGATTTTAGGGGGGAAAATCAATCAATCTATTCTGTTTTCTAATTAACATTTCATACAACCATCCATCCATCCATCCATCCAACTATCCATTCATTCATTCCATTCAATTATCTATTCATTTATTCAATTATGAATCTTTTCATCTGTACCTATCTACAATATGTATTTATTTACCACTCATCTAAACACATTCATTCTTCTTCATTTATTCATTTATTCCTCTGCTCAAAGATTTTGCTTTTGTTAATGTGCACGTGTATGTATGTTTTTTTTTTCTTTTCTTTTCTTTTCTTTAGTGTTTTGTTTGATGTTATTGGCATTTTATTAATTCCAATTCACTACACTTAACAACAGCAGGCAGTCATCAGAAACAATTCTTGTCAACAACAGTCCTGCCTCAATATATTTTTACGTAATTTAGTCCTTTCTGGATGCTTACAATATACATACATACCCGTACAATGGCAATATGTATGCCTGCCTACGTATGTACAATACAATATTTATATAAGTGTAATACATTTTATTATAGTGTTGTTGTTGTTGTTGTTATTATTATAATGCCTCGTTGTTGTGACATTCGGGGTTACTAAACTGTTGCATAGTTCGGACGGAACAAACTATACCATACCATACCATACCAGGCCAAACAACTTGCCTTGCTATTGACTGCCTGCCTGCCTGCCTGCCATAATTCTCTTTGCTCTTTACCTATCCCTCCTTAAGTTGTTATCGTTTGATCTTCATCACCTTCATCATTACCATCATTCATCCTTCCTCATCATCTTTTGGGTCTTCATTGTGGTCATCATCATCATCATCATCGTCATAATCGGGTCTTTTGTCGTACGTATTGAATGTCAGTCAGCCAGCGGCTCACTGTGCATACATACTAGTGTATCATATAACCCACAATAACAACAATAATAGCACACTTTATTGCTCTCTTGCATTTTCACACCTTCATCTTTATTCTTTTTCCCCCATTTTTTTTTTATTTATTGTATTTTTATATTAATTTCAAGTATCTGAGCATGTGAGTGAGTGAGTGATTAAAGTATATAGTGTAGTGTATGTTTGTCTGTGGTGTACTCAAATTACCATTTAACCCTATCATGGTCATAGTCGTTGAATAGGCCCGATTATCGCATACCCTGCATTCACATAAAATTTCAATAGAAATGACAGCAACAAAGTAAATGTTACAAGTCTAACATAAACATACAATATGTGTTGGTTAAAATCTATTGTATCTATAACATATAATAGACTAAAAGTGTTTGTGCACGCATCATGTAAGAGCCACTGATTGGATTCAAAATCGAATTACTGAAAGAAAACAAGCTTTATTGTGAGTTACATATAGCGTTTATTTTATCAAAATCGACATACAGAATCAAAAGATATAAATTTTTAATCCAAAGACAATTAAACCAAACACTAGTATTCGTTCTTTCTGTAAATGTTTATCATAGCAGGTAGGAAGGACAACGTCTGCCCAGATCAACAAGTTGAACATAAAAGTGTAATAAATTTTAAATCATTTCTATGATCTTTTATGAAATTTGCAATAAATATCAATATGGAAATCATATATTGAGTAATACTTATTCTCCTTGTTTACTTTTATGCACTTTTTAAACAAAAAAAATGTGAAATTTTCTAGAAATATAATATTCATATTAATTTCAATTGGAGTATCCCGAAGATAATACATATTCATATTGGAATTTAATATAGAAAGCATAACCATAGATCAACCGGACAAATATCATCCTATATGGATAAGCTATGGTAAAAAAATATGAATATATAATGAATTTGGATATTAAATCATTTTGGATCAATGCTCCATACCATATACCATAATTGTAGGAGATTTGATGACGAGTTTAAAGTGTGTCTTACATCACAGGATTGGCTGGAGTGGTCAACCAATATAAACATTTACTGTAAAGTTATGCTTGAGGTAACCCTGAGTAATGTTCTTTAAAATGACACAGATTAGCAATGTAATGTTATAGAAATAGATAGAAGGAGCAGGGGAGACCGATTGCTATGGTAGTAGCAATGCAACGTTCAACAGAAAAGTAGTCAATAAGACCTAGGAGAGCACCGTCTTTTTTACCTTCTACTTAAAGATATTCAAGTATAATTGCGTCGGATCAATTTGAAAGAAGATTTATTTAGTAAATCCGATCGATCACATTGTCGATATTCCGGTTGTAAGTAATCAATTCTCAAGAAAGAAAGTGAGAAAGTTTATATTCTAAATCTAGGAAATAGGACGAGAAAATAAGTTTAACGGCGATTCACTCTAACAAACGATTGACCGATAATACGAGAGTTGACATGTATATGTATTGCTTTATAAAGAATGTTTATAAGCTATCCACTTTGTTGCAACTCTGAAGTTTTTATATATTTTCATATTTTTATACTCTTCACGGGTTTGTTATGAAGTTTGTAACACTTAGGCTCATACTTTGTTTTTTATGTTGCTCATTTCTGAAAATAATGACTCACAAGCATTGGTAGATGAAAATATTGTTAGGATAGCAAAAGCCAGCTTCATCAGATAAGTCTGGAATTGAATTCCACCTTTCAATAAATTTGTTATTTGCATTTTTACGCATATTTTCCGATAGTCAAGTTTAGAAAATACTAGTAGTTTTTGGTATGAATATCGTCACTATAAACTTGCAATTTATCCTCAAAAGCACGAATGAGATCTATCAAGATGATAATAGTTTTATTTGGGCCTTGAAGCTTAATGTTCCATTCATTGAATTGCTGGCACAAGTCTGTAAAAATCATTAATTTTGAAAGGCACTTAATGTCCATCAATTTTTTCCTCAATTTGTGAAAACAGCCTAATTTCTTCCAAACAATCAGTAACAGGCCAAAAGCAAAGTAAAAAACAAATATGAAATATAAATGAGTGTAATTCGGGTCTAAGAATGGTAACTCCCGCGCAAATCATATCAAACTATCTCTATCGCGCAAATAGAAAAATCAAATATAAACGAAAAACGAAGATTCCTTACCGCGTGCTATTGTCTGGTATATGCTATGTAGGACGCTGCCTAGTACTAACATAACTGTTGTTGAAACCGAGAAACGGTTTCATAAATGTCATATTACATACAAAGTAGCATAGAATGAGGTTTTTTTTTTTTAAATTTTTGTCTGTTTAGGATGATAAGGGCCTAAATAATTACTTTACATGAATATAATTTAGAAATCTTAAAATGTGTTTGTGGAATGTCCAAAAAGATTATTGATTGGTCATTGGTATGATTATGAAACTTTTGATTTGTCTATCTCATATATTACTTATTTCATCTCTTACGAATGGAAAGTATAATCCAGATCTCAATGGATTTAAAAATTGATCATATACCAAGGAACGAACACTTGCTACTACACTACTACTACTACTAATTAGAAACTGTCTTCAGACTGTTAACTTTGCAGTGTCTTAATATTGGTGTTACTTGCAGTTCCCTAAACCTGCAATAGCATAAGTAGCTTTAGAACTGCCTTGTAGAGCCTGGATCTTTGTTCTCTAGTAAGCTAATTTGATTACCACCATGATCCAAGAACCAATACATCTTTATAACTTTTATTCTGAACTCCATTTAGCTTTAATGTGGATCTTTGAAGTAAGTTGTCTCCTCCGATCCAGGTGCATTTAGATGTATTGTTTTGTGGTATAGTGAAGCCGTTCAATGTTATTCTAGTACTTGTGGACAGTTTCTTTGTTTCAAGGTGAAATTTGTGCACACTGACTTCTGCGTGTGGTAACCACTATTGATTCAGTAATATTTTGACCTTACTGTAATGTTAGTCTACTTACCAAATTTTTGTTATTTCACAAAAAGAACAAGGCAAAACTTTGGAACAAACTCGATATCAATACAATTATTTGGATGTGCTTTAATATACCATAATATATCATGAAGGCGGACAACAAAGCTAAATCGATTTCTATTGATATGTTAAGAAACAGTTCGTATGTTTATATTACATGTGGGGTGTTCTATTAATAATCACATCTCTTCTTTTATTTGCCAAATACTACATACATTTGTATAAATTTAATATGCTTCTATATATCTATCTATTTATCTATCCATTAATATATATGATTACAAATTAGAAATTAATCAAAATCTTTAATTTTCTTCTATCAATAGTTTCTCAAGATCCTGAAGATTATTATCGTTTGGATCCAAAGCAATCACCAGCGGAAAATGCATATGATATATATAAGATGCTGTCCAGTCGTGATACACGCGACACAAAGCGTTTGTTCCTACTTAATGCATTGGCCTCACTTTGCTCGACATCGTCATCATCCTCATCAGCATCAGCAACTGCATCATTATCATCATCATCATCATCGAGCAATGCTGGTCAAAACAATTTACGTTTTAATTCCGAAGAGTTATTTTTTTGGTAAATATAAAACACAATATTATATTTGATTATATATATGCTTTACTATTGTACTTATGTATGTATATTTTTCTATATATTTTTTATGATTCCTTCTCTCGCTATATATACAATAGTTTGAGTGCATCGTTGGTTCATACATTTACCCAAGTACGTGCCGCAGCATTGCGAACAATTCGTTATGTACTTGCCACACCGATGGATATACAAATTTTCAATTCAATGCAATTGCAATATTTGCTATGTCGTTCCATTGATTTAATGCTCAAGAATGATGATGAACGTGTTCAGGGACTTAAATTGGTAAATAAAATACAATAAAATATACCATACTATACTATACTATATATTGTAGATATAAATAATTTTGATCCCAAAATCGTTTATTTTTTTTATTTTTTTATTAGATACGTAAAATGCTTTCAATTTCACCTGAAGATATCAGTCCAGTGGTTGTGCGATGTCTTGTCTCATTAGCAGATAGTGGCATGGAAGAAGGTGATAATCTATTACGCGCTTGCTTGGCTACACTTTCGGAATTTGCGGTATTAAATCCTGGATTGCTCATTGCATGCGGTGGTGTTAGTTCAATTACACGCAATGTCCTCGAATGTCACAATCCGCGTATTGCTGAAAGTCTTTGTGGTGTTTTGCTTTATCTACTTGAATGGCCAAAAACACGAAACATTTCCGGTATTCGTTTAGATTGTCTTGCAGCACCATATTGTGACTTTACCTATAGACTGGGAATTATGGATAAAAATAAGTGAGTGTTCAGTTCCATCCATCCATCCATCCATTTTTCCATCCTTCCTTCCTTCCTTCAGTTCTCTTTCATTCATACGTCTATACTAGTATTCTTTCTTTTCTTAACTCTCTAAATTGATTGAATAATATTAATAATAATAATAATGTTTGTAATTCTGTAATCTATTTTATGCTAATCTAATCTGATCATATCATAAAATGAAATCTCTTCTAGAGATGCACGCGAATTACGCTACACAAGTTGTCGTCTAGCTTTGCTCTCTGTATTACGCAGTTGGACTGGCACCCTTGAATTCTGTGATCCAAGTAAACCATCAGGCTTAAAAGCAATAGTCGACTCTTTATATTTAAATCAGATTGAAGTTAGAGTAAGTAATAATCATTAATCATTATTGTTAACAAACAAACTGTTTTGAATTTGAATTTCAGTTTATACCAAATTACATAGTACATCATACTACATACATACATACATATATACCCTCCATCATGGACATAATAATAAGCGCTTCTTTATTGAGTTGACAACTAAGTTCCTGCTGCTTCATATTAATGTATAGAAACCAGCCGAAATTGTGGCTCATCACTTAAAGTATGCTCCACACTATTGAACCATTTTCACAGAGAGTGACCCTTCAGAGGAGAAGCATTCAATTTTCTCTGTCAGTTCCCTTGTCGTTTGTTGAGAAAAAAAAAAAAAATTCAAACTCTGGGCTGGCGTTGTACTTACTCTCTTTGCTGTTTTGTATCACGAGCTCTCAACACACTAGGTATTACTACTTCTAGCAGCAAACGCCCGATATACACTTTACTCTTGCATTTATTCAGATTTTCATAAAAAAAGAAGTCCTAATTTTCAACTTTTCCGATGGATTTTCAAAAAAAAAAAAAAAAAAAAAAAAAAATTAACCAAATAGGGAAAGCTGTTCTCAAGCGATACGCTTAAAAATAAAAAGAATTTCCACAATAATATTGACCTTTTTGAACGCCCCTCCCCCTGGAGGTCATAAGCGCACCGTATCATCATATTCTCTATTTTCAGAATGCATACAGGGTGATTCATTTAGAATTTTTTTTTTTTAAATTGTAAATGAAACACACAAAGAGAAATTGGATGGCCGAATCTTTATTAAGTCCTGAATGAACATTCCCTGATATTTACTTTTTGAAAATAATTTTATTCACCTACGCCGTAGGTGGTCCATTCGGAAGGTCCAATTTTTCATCACCCTTTTGCAACCCAAATACGCGAGTGATGTTGACGTCCAAATCCTGGATCGGCGAAGACTTTTAAAAAGTCCAAAGGTGTGATATCACACGATCTAGGTGGCCAATTGACGGGCCGAAACGCGAAATTAACTGCTCGCCAAAATGATTTTTCAATAAAGCCATTGTTTCGTGCACTGTGTGTGCCGTGGCCCCATTCTGTAGGAACCAAATATCGCCGACACTTCGGCCTTAAACTTCAGGCAAAAAAAAGTCCGTTATCATGATGCGGTAGCGGGCGCTATTAACGGTAATGTTCTGTCCGGCCTCATTTTTGAAGAAATACGGACCGATGATTCCACCAGCCCATACCCAACCAGACCAAACAGTGCATTTCTATGGATGTAACGGTAGTTCGAGAGTCTCTTCAGGTTGCTCCTCAGCCCAAATGCGGCTAATGTTTGGTAACGTAGCCATTAAGCCAGAAATGTGCCTCATCACTGAACAAAATTCGACATGAAAACAGCGGATCTTCGTTGAGCTGTTCCATAGGCATTGACTGAAATTTAAGCATAAATTCAAGTCTGGCGACTTCAATTCTCGGACGAGTTGGATTTTATAAGCCTTCAAACCAAGATCCCGACGTAAAATTTGCCAAGTTGTTGCATACGATAAGCCCAAATGTTAAGATCGCGTCGAATGGACTGCTCATAGTCTTCAGCCACACTCTCGGCTACAGCCGCAATATTCTCCTCACTACGGGCTGGATGTGGTCTGTTCGGTCGCGTATCATCCAAAAGCGTACACTGCGCCTCAAATTTACGGATGGTTTTCACAATATTGGTCTCGGAAGGCCGATGATGCGCCCCATATGTTGCTCGAAGTGCACGAGAAACATTTTTGACAGAACGCTGATTTTCGTAATACAGCTGAATAAAGCTTGGAGACGTTGTTGCGGTATGAGTCTTTCCATGGTGATTTGTCAAACATTACTGAATAAAAATAACACGAGAGCATGACACTAGTCACGCATGATCTGTAAAAGAAACCCAATTGACAAAAAAAAACCTCTTATAAATGACATATTTTTGTTACATTTCTGAATGAGCGTCAGATTCTGACATGTGTCCCTTTTTTAAAAACGTTTTCAACATTAATCAATAACATTGATTCCGTTACAGTACAAATTTCAGATCAATCGGTCAACGGGAAGGTGGTGAAATTTCAATTACTAGATTCACCCAAAAGATACTTAACTAAATAAAACTTATTAAAAACAGCGTGAACTGAAATAGTTTTGCTTTATCAATAAGCGGGATTGAGATCTTTCCTCAGTGAATCGAAGATTATATCCTGCATTTCCTATAGAAATGCCTTTCTTCGAGACTACAATAGTACTTTCTTTGCTCCATTTCTTAAAAAAATATAGTCTTTTAAATTCAGTACTACTAAAATTAATAAATCTGGTATGAAAAGCCCTTAATAGGTTTGAAAACCTTTCAAAAAGTGTTGGTGGGTAGTGCGGTAATTTATTTTAACCAGCTAATTTCGAGGTAACCCTGAGCAACGTTCTTTAAAATGCCTCAGATAGGCGATGTTATAGGAATAGAAAAAGTCAGTATTAAGCAAGCAAGATAGTCTGTAAAGTAATCAAAAAACCAGAAAGAAGGCTATCATTAGCTATGCCAAAGATGTAATACTCTTCATACTCCTCCGGGTTGTATCCAACCTTCCTTTCTTAGTATCACTATATTCTCTCTGTTACAGTTTGAGTATCAACAAAGAACACATTTTGAGTATCAACATTGTATTGTACTTATACTCTTTATATACTGTGAGTTTGTATGGGAGGTACCCCTGCTGGTAACCCTGGAATCATAAAATTTACATGGCTGATAGATATGGATCAGAAACTTATAGTATCCAAATTTTATTTCGATACGTCAAAAAACAAAAAACTTTTTTTAATAAGAACTTTAATTTAAAGGGGTGTTTGTATGGGATTCGGCTGATTCCGACAAATGAACTGTGTATGCTTAATCAACTCGTCTCATCGAGCTGATCACAAATTTATATTCTTAATGTGGTGTACGATGTCTCCTTCTGTGTGTTACAAACTTCATGACAAACTTATAATACTATTCAGTCCCGTGAAGAGTATAAAAAGATTGAGAAAGTATTTTTAGGAAGTGTCTGTAACGCAATCAAAGCGATTGAGAGTAAATTCCGATCAATTAGATAATCAAGGGCGACTCTGAACACATCGAAATTCTAATCGTAAGTAAAGTCATGAAGTGACATTAAGATGCGCTTATTATTTTGGCTATGAGTGTGTAGAAAATACAATATGAAATATGATATATCTCATTGTTATTAACATTTTCAGTTACGGGGTACTTTTGGAATTTAAAAATTTCAATGAAAAGCACTAAATTTTATCACGCACATCTATTTATTTTATGAAATTTGTATACATAATCTAAAATCTTATAATAATCCTGTTTTCATTATTATTTTTGTATTTATAGAAAGCAATATTGGATTTGCTATATGAACTTTTGGGTCTTCCACAACCTGCATGGACCGATGATTATGCGGTTGCCTTGCAGACGCTCGATCCGTCTGATTTTCAAGATTCTTGGCTGTTAAGCAATGGTTTTGTGGCAGCGGAAGGTCGTTCCATATTACCTAGTTTAGCGTCACGTGCACCCAATGTTGTTGAGCAACATTTGGCTCTGCTCTTGTATTGTTTTCTAGAGACTGGTCTACTTAATGCTCTCGTCGAAGTGATTGTATCTAGCGATCAACAAGTTTCGATTCGTACAACTGTTCTAATTGCAAAAATCATGCATTTAATGCATACACATTTGCCAGCGGATATATGCAGTACGAGTCCGTCTTTGCCGACACTAATCTCGCATGCAACTCAGGGTAATCAGCAGGCAACTGCTGCGATTTCAGCTTTACAAACTTACCAAAAGATGTTGCGTCAACGACCGGCATCATGTAGCTTTTTTTTGGATAGTATTATACAGGGTGGTGGTAAGGATTTTGAACTAACGAAACTTAAATAAATAAACCTTATAACTAATTTATATGTATATTGTTGTAGCCCTGATACAAACGCGTCTCTTTCGACGTGATATCAATGCTCAGGAATACGCAATTGCGGGCAACAATCTACAGACTGCAGGCACTTCGCCAACCATTCAACAACTAGGAGGAGGACTAGGCAATATCACAATCACTGGAGGAACTATTGATCGACAGCGTCTTGATTCAGTTTCATCAAGTGATGAATCCATGTCACAATCATCCTCATCAATACGTTCAAGTTTCCGTCTTAAACGAAAGTTTCTACCATTTTTCGATAATATGCGTTCCTTGAATCGCCTCATCAAAGACTCAAATGTGTTATCCTTAGCAGATGGGAATGCATGGGAATGGGAAGTGGTTACCACCATATTAAGAGTGAGTCATCTAATAGTATGTATATAAATATTTTTAAAATGTCGTATGTTTTTCTAGTCGAATTTAATACGTAAAATGGATGATACTTCGGGAAAGTTCCTAAAACGTTTAGTTGAATACTTTAAGCCAAGCAGCAATCGATTTTCACATCAGGATTTAGTTCATGGTCATGCAATGCCAGCTTATGTACAAGCTGGTCTTGATTTAATTGATGTATTATTGAATGGCAGTGATCTGGAGTCAATGCGGCTCATTACAGATCTTTTCTCGGATATTAGTCAACATTTAATGATGGTGACCACATCGAATCGTGCCCATGATTGCCTCTTTAGTCCACAACACATGAATAATACAATGTGTCAACAGTATTTCCTATTTATTGGACGCATGTGTCGCATTAAGAAGGGTATCAGTATATTAACGAACACTGGAGTTTTTGTACAGTAAGTACCGGGGACTTGAGCTTTCTTAAGTATATTTTATTATTAACATTTATTATATTTACAGACTTGGTACACTTGTACGGAATACAGATCATGTTTGTTATGTTAAACTCATTGTATCTGGTTTGAATTACTCAGGGGAATCAGCTGAGCCACGTAAGGTTTTAGAAAAAGCTCTTACAATGGCCAAAACACGCACGGGTCGCCTATATGCAACACAGTTCCTAGCTGTTCTATTGCGTGCTCGTCTACCCAATTTCGAAGTTTGGGGCATACCAATGATAATACAACAAACAAAGGATTCCGATCGTAGTGTTGTCCTTGCCGCCATGGATGTATTGGAAGAGGCTTGTCATGAAAAATATTATCTTGAAGAGATTGTCAGCTTATGGCCGAATTTGAAGGCATTGGGTGATGTTGGACGTTTACTTATGGCACGCTATTATTCATTATCACGTGGTCTGAACAATCGAAAAGCTAAAATCAAAGAAGAAATTGAATATTGGCGAAATGGTTACAATAAAAGGCAAGTATTCGATTCAAAAACAAATAACATATATATAGTATATCGATTCAAGAAGGTCAGAAGCTAGCCACCTCGTCACTGGGACATCAATTGGGTGTGAATTATAAAAAACCCCAAAATTACAACTCCTTCTTCTTCATAGATAAATCTGAAATTTCTGTTGGATTTAGGTAATGATTGCCTAGATATCAAAGGATTCTGATAGAAAATTAGACTATCACAGTGGTATAATAGCAAATACTCTACTATTTTCTATTCTTCGTACCATAATCTAAATTGGTCATGGTTCCGAGTTTGCCTAACTATTTTTTCAGTTCTTTTGCGAGATCAATCTAGAAGGCATGAATTTTTTTTGCAACTCTTATATTTTTTTGTTTTCATCCATTACTGCAGTCCTAGACTAGTTTCGTTGTGATCTCGAAAGTTCTGAGGTGATTTGTAAGCCATCCTTGGTATGGTGGTGAATGGGGATGTGACTATTAACAGACAGTAGTACACTCTATGTCTTCTTGTAGGCTTGAAAAGTGACTTAGTTCTTTTGACCTCCAATGCTAACTGAATAAGCAATCGCCTTCTGGTTTATTTCCCCCCACATCAACTCCTAATGGGAATCATAAAATTCTTTGGCTTTGGTATTATTTCTTCCAAGATTATGCTATCTGTGAAATTAACCACAGAAGTTGCAAGTTAAATTTAGTCAGACATCATCTCCACATAGGAAGGCAGAATAGTAGCCTACTGATTTTTTTTCATTATTTAGGATGAGTTTTGTCATTAGTATTGCCTTTTCTATATAAACAAATGTATTGGATGGCGGTACATTTAATAGGATATCAAAGGCAGCTATTGGAGTCATGAAGACATATACAATATATAGACTCAAGCCAGTAAGTCATTGCACTTTGACTTTGGAACTTTGTTTGAGGTATCTGTGAAAATGAGAAGGCACCGGAGAGCATCCAACACCTCTTCTTTGATTGCCCCCTGCTCTTCTTGGTAGACGAACCCGTTTTCTAGGGAAACAGTTCTTCGAGGAGTTGGGTAGTTTGGCAAAATATCCCCCTACTCTTTCACAATTTATGAGTCATCACAATATACCTTAAGGCTTCTGGGTGAACTCGCGAACAATCGTGATCGGTCTGTATAACCTAACCTTACGTAAGCTATACATTTGCTTAAGTTGGTATGCTATGCAACATAAACAGCATAAAAGCTATAACATGCCTAGTGAAACACTCAATGACATTTTTGGGTTCTGTTCCCAGTTTTTGCCCATTAATGTGTTGTTGGTTTGACCGTAGCTTTGTTAATGAGATTAGAGTATAGGTGACTGTTCCCAAGTGTAAGTGTGTTCTCGTCAAGTGTGATGCCTAAGAATCTCTTTATTCTTTAAAGAAGAACGCTTAGTATTCTTTCCTCAAGTATGAGTGGTTCAATTAAGAGATGATTTAGTCAACTAACTTACTAACTGGTCTTTTAGTAGTTCATATTTTTTAGTTTAATATTTACGGATCTAAGTTTTTTAGTCCTCAAATTTCCCCCGTGGAGAGAAAACCACAGTCAGATAAACGAAGTCTTTGGGGTCGTTAAATTACTTCATTAAAGAAAATTCTTCGCTATAGGAGGAGAGTTTTTAAAAAAATAATTAAAATATTGTATGCATATTCCTGTCAAAGTCAAAACAATTGTTGCTCGCTTGGTAGCTGAAGAAGTATCCTCAAATCCTCTTATCAAAAACAATTTACAAATCAAACAAATCCAAAGATTTTCCTCATAAACATCAAATGATGTATAGTTATTTAACCGACTTCAAAAAAAGGAAGAGTTTACCAATTCGATTTTTTTTTTTTTTTTTTATGTATGTTACCTTAGAACTTTTTTCTAGGTGCACTGATTTTGATGATTCTATTTTTATTTGAAAGCTAGTGCTTGTTATGTAGTCCACATATAAATTTGACCAAAATCTGATCAGTAGTTTTTGAGTTATTCTTAATAATGCGCGTTCCATTTGTGCTACTTGCAGTCGGTTTTCTCTTTTGTTAAAATTTTGTACTTGTTGTAGTATAAAGTTAATAATTTATATGGTTAATAATTTATTATAGATATGTTCTTCTTGTCGAGGCCGATACGCATTCCAGTCTGACTTTGCACATACGTAACGAAGATGGCTATTATTCGCGACGTAATTGCAATACGCGACCTATTATTGTTCCACCAAATATTGCACCACATTTATATGGTCAAATGGTTCAAACGACACAAGGCATGACAGCATTACGGAAATTTGGTGATTTGTTGCAACTGATTGAGGTTGTAAGTCGTGGCAAGTGTAGAGATGATACAGAATGTATTGAATTGAAGGCTGCTATATGGGCAGTAGCTCATGCATCGATACATTCGAATGGCATTGATTATTTTGTTGAATCTGGTTCAAGGTAATTTATGAACCTTTTTTTTTTAGACTTGAAAAAATTATATAATTGTGTGTTGTATTGTATGTTACAGAATTTATGAGAAACTTATATTATTGGTGACTAAATGCGAGGTCTATTCAATAAGAGCAACATGTTTTAGTGCCCTTGGCTTGATTGCTGGCACCATTGCTGGTGCTAATATACTTTTCAAACTAGGTAAGCTGATCAACTTGTCTTCTTTGCTTTTAATTTTTATAATAATGGTATCTAAAATTTTGTAATTCATTATAGATTGGCTAAGTGTACGTCATGATCGTAATACAATTTGGCCAGTTCATCAACCTGAAGAATGGATGTCAAGTAACTATACACCTGTGAGACATCACTATGAGGATATGCCACCATATAATTATACGGGCATTGAAGATCAAATCGATAGTTCCTATTATACGGGCAGCTATTGGAATTTGCTATTAAGTAGTAACAGTACAACAAAAGGTGTTGGTGTTGGCGGCGGTGGTGGTGGTGGTACTGCAAGTGCTAGTTCTGAGGCTCAGGATGCGAATACAACAACAGATAGTGTACGAACAACAGCAGATGAATTACAATTACAACCAACTAAAGCATTGACAATAAATGTTCCTGTGATTGCGGCCAAATCAAAGACACTACCGGAGGGTACTTATATACGTCAAGGCAAACATCAACGTTCATTATCCGAATCAAAGACTATGGAAGTTTTTAGTCTCTTTGGTGGAATGCATGGACCACCACCTGGTCCACCCGGTTATTATCCTATGCATAATCAGCATCGTATACGTTATAATTCTTGTACAGATTCGAATACATCTGGTGTTAGTAGTTGTGAATCTGTAACTGGACGAACAGCTGCCGCAGCAGTTGGGTAAGTTAGACTAACACAATATGAGACATCATCTTATCTTATAATATATAATATTATTAACAGTGATTTCCAACAATTTCCATTGAGTCCAATACCAAGTATGTCGAATTTGTTGGAACTGCCACCACAACAAGCGAAACTGTTGCGTCGTACATCATTATTGGGTACATCATACTTACAACAGGCTCTAAGTCCACTTGATATTAAAGGTTACGCTCAGCTTCGTTCATTGCGTGCCCATAGTCGTCCAGTATTTTCGGAATCTGCTGCTGAACTTTATGATTTTATTGATATTGTTGATCGTACGGAATTTCGACCACGTAAGTCATCATATGGTGAATCACAGCGACGCATTAAAGTACGCAGTCTTGACCGGCAAGCATCGCTAAAGGTTTTCACGTGAGTATTAGAAAAATTTTAAATTATAAACAAAATTGTTTGCTTCCAAATGACTTGATGCTGGGACAATTGATTTTCACTATTACTTTCACTTCTCTTTTGTTCAATTAACCAATCACTAATAGAATTTCGAAGCAGCAACTAGAGATGGTAATACGATGAAACAATATTAGGACTGGGTGCATTAAAACAATGCTTCCTAGTTACCGGGGCTTCTGATGGGTCAACAATGAGAGTTTGTCCTCATGGAACACAATTACCTTTCTTTTAATCAATTTTGACCAATGGCATTTTAAACGGTTTAGTTGTTCGGTATATATCTCAGAATGAAGTGTTTCACCCAACAACAAAGCCTTCATGTGCTTCGTCATCTGTTTGGGACGCTCCGTCCCGCATTTCCTTGTTAACGATTGTATGCGTGCGACATTATTATAGGGGACCATGCCCATTTTCATCACCAATCACCATCTTTCGGCTCATTATACTCTTCACACAGTGAAAAGTATTATAAGTTTGTCAAGAACAGAAGGTGACATCGGAGATCCCATAAAGTATATATATTCTTGATCAGCTCGATGGGAAGAGTTGATTTAGCCATGTCTGTATATATGTATGTAAACTAGTCCCCCAGTTTTTGAGCTAGAGAGTTGAATTTGAAAATTTCTTTTTATCAGACGCTGCACATTTGTCGGAATTAGCCGAATCGGACCACTAGGTGGGGTACTTCCCATACCAACCCAAATTCAAATTAATGTTTTTATTAGAAAAACATTTTTGTTCTTTGACATATCGAAGTGTATTTGGAGTTTTGTGATCCATTTTCACCAACCATGTTAATTTCAAGACCCTAGAATTACCAGGAAGGGTACCTCCCATACAAACCTAAATTCAAATTAATATTTTTATTAGAAAAACTTTTTTGTTTTTTCTTTCATCGAACTGTAATTTTGACATTATAAGTTCCTGGTATATGTACACCGACCATGTTATTTTCAAGACCCTAGGATTACCAGGAAGGGTACCTCCCATACAAACCCAAATTCAAATTAATATTTTTATTAGAAAAACTTTTTTGTTTTTTGTTTCATCGAACTTCGATTTAGACATTATAAGTTCCTGGTCTGTGTACACCGACCATGTTAATTTCAAGACCCTAGGATTACCAGGAAGGGTACCTCCCATACAAATTCAAATTAAAAACATTTTTGTTTATTGTCTTATCGAACTGTAATTTGGTGTTTATAAGTTTCTGATCCATTTTCATCAACCATGCTAATTTCAATACCCTAGAATTACCAGGAAGGGTACCTCCCATACAAACCCAAATTCAAATTAATATTTTTATTAGAAAAAGTTTTTTGTTTTTTGTCTTCTCAAACTGTAATTTGGACATTGTAAGTGTTTGACCCATATTCAGCAAATTCAGTACATTCCAAGATCCTAGGAATACTGGATCGTATAGTTCCCGGTCTCTATGTTGAAATACAGTATGTATCATGTGTGCATGGTCATGCGCTCATGTTCAAAGAGAAATTGGGCACATTATGTGTTGCCACATATTTAACGCCATTTACATATGACTATTTGTGTATTGAAATGAAGTATGAAAAGGGAAATTAGATGGTGGTGGATTTGATTTTGTTGGGTAATTTATATTGCTCCATCTAATTATTAAGCTTTTAAGTTTATCCTATCCAACGATTCTGCTGATAGTCACATCATATTGGTGGTGTTCGTGAACAATTTCAATGATTCTGTGGACATTTGTAGCTGGAGATTGGCCGTTCCTTGTAACTGTTGTGTCTATAACAACTCTTCGAGGCATTTCAATTTCCCAGAACATCATTAATAATATTGCAATGCACTAAGAGGATTTCAGTAATCAAATGTCGGATGTCAAATGACATACAGATACAGCCAATTGCTAGGCTAGTGGATTTGCTTGTTGTCCGACTATAGAAAGTTACAAATTTCCTCTATACCTAGCGGAAGAGCGTCAATTCATTACGAAATAAATAAATTTGTATTTATGATTTTTATTTTATATTATTTAACTAAACAAACAAATGAATAACTTAATGCAGGCGTTTATCATCTGAGGAATTACAAGTTCCATTGCCGTCGTTAAATACACCAAAGTTCCTTTCACAAAATGACTCAAAAGGTCCTTGCTATGCAGGTGAGTTAGGTTTTTTTTTTTTTAAATTCATTATTTGCCACCATCAAATTAATTATTAATTTATAATTTTCTCTTGTTACAAAGGTATTTGTTTGCCAAAGAATCCACTTGATTTATTTCCCACAAGAAATCTGATACGATCATATGTGTCGCGTGAAATACACGAAGAGGATTTGAGGGACATTGAATTGTTAGCGGCAAAGCAACCGTTCCTGAATGATTCACTGAACAATGAAGGTGGCGATGAGTCTTCAGTTATATCGTCACTCTCGGATGTTTCATCGGTTAGCAAACGAACGAAATGGCATCAAATGGGTAACAAACATGGTCGGAATAAATGTCTACATTGTGCTCGTTCACCACGCTATCAACGAATTCATAAATTGCGCATTGATGGCGGTGTAGGAGGAGGTGGAGCCGATGATGTTATTCTTACAACGATCATAAATTCTGGTGGGGGTGGTGGCAGCATGTCAACAACAACAACAACAACAACGGCGGCGGCAAGTGCATTGCCAGGACCTGCACCCTGTGAGTTATATAGTTCAGCAACTGCTGCAATTGTAGCCGCTGGCATGCATGCAAATATAGCAATTTCACGAAAGGGAGGCTTCAGTACTAGACAAAACACAACGGTGGTGGCGGCGCCGCTGCCTTCAAACCAACAACAACAACAACAACACCACCACCATCAACAATTGTCTGATATTTCATTTAATTCACCCGAAAGTATTCTGAGTGAGGAAAGCATGCCAGATCGCATTACTGCCTCGATTATATATAATATCCAGCGTCTGGCAAATCCTGTCAGCGCCAAACAATCAAAGACGTCACTCCTAGAACTCAAGCAAAAGCATCCGAATACATTTCAAGATATATGCCTATATTCGGAGGCCTGCAAGACACTTGGACGCAGCAGTTATCGCATGAGTGCCCGTCGCTTTCTTCAAGAATTGTTTCTTGATCTAAATTTTGATAGTTTCTATGTTGAACCTCAGGAAGTTTTATATAAGAAATCTAAGTTAGTATATAATACAACACACTCATTATCATCATCATCATCAACGAACACGACGGCAGCGGAACGCAGTGAAGTCAATGAGCTTGGATCTTCTCAAAATATGGAATTAAAACCAGTGATTAAGGGTGAACAATCAATGTCAAAGTCTTCAAAAGCGCCGGCGGCGGCGGCAGCATTAACGTCGTCATCATCATCAATAACAAACCCATCATTAGCATTAAATATGTCTATGTCGTCTAATATGTCTTCTAATACTGGTGGTGGCGGTGGTCACAAATCGTGTCAACTAATGAAATCTAAACCATTGGCAAGTGTTTATGAGACAAGTTGTGAGAATTTACTAATGGAACAATCACCACGTTTTATTAATACTCGTAATGTGAATCCGCATAGAGAAATTCATAATGAATTGCATATTACAACTGATGAAGATGATGACAAAGGAGGGGGAGAAGAATGTGGTGGTGGAAGTAGAAGTAGTAAAATGATGAATGATGATGGTGAATTGGGAGAGCAAACAACCTATGATGTTGATAGTGATGATGAAAATGGAGGAGAAGACAATGAAATCTTGATGATAATTAAAGAGAAAACCAATAGCAATACCAACACAGAACTGGGTGAGGATATCTGTGGTGGTACTATAATAACACATACAAATTTAAATGTTGCCCAAGGTTATATTGGTATTGGTGGCATTGTTGGAGCGAATTCCATTACTGGTGGTGGTAATGGTGGCAATGGTGGCAGTAGCAATTGCAGTGATCAAACTACAAATAGTAATCGTAGTAGCATTTGTACGATTAGTCATCAGCCAACAATGCCTACAACAACAACAACAACGCCTACAATGCCACCACTTGAGAATGAGAACAAGAAATACACGCGTGGTCGTTTCTATACGCTTGAATTGGATTTGAGTTGTACGAAAAATAAATTTCCCATTACCGATCGAAATCGTACAGCAATAGCAGCTGCAACCGCAGCAACAGCAACAGGAGCCATCGCAGCAGCAATAATAACAAGCTCAACAAATACCAATTTAACCAACAGTTCATTATGCAGCAGCATGACAAACACAACAACACCAGTCACTTTTACACTGACATCGCCAACAAAAACGAATTTTTTACTTGGCTCTGGTACATTTCATAATAACAATACACAACAACATGGTGGCGGCATCACTGGTAGCACTACTGATGGCATGGGCATATCAGCTGTAATATCATCAGCATCAACATTTGGTTATAAACGTCAAAGTTCTCTATCGGATACAATGCATCATCATTCATCAAATCTAGAAACTGATGCAGCAATTCTAATGATGGTTGCACCAACGCTCAATTCATTGACGGTAACCAAAAGTTTGGCAGCATCAATGGTTAAACCAGTTGGTAGTTTATTTTGTGAGAAACGTTTGCAGACATCCAAATCGGAAGCTATACTTATGAATGCCACAAATAGAACGGTAACGACACCAACGAATAATGTTGGCAATACAAAGATTACAACAACTGCTGGCATAAATACAATAACAACAACAGCAACAATATCAGCAGCAACAGCAACAGCAATGGAAGTTCTTGAATCAAATAAGACAACAACACATGTTGTAGGAGGTGGTGGAAGTGGAACTGTTGTAGGAAGTGTTACAACAGCAGTGACAAGCGGTGTATAACATTCAGTAGCAGCCTAATTAATAACTAATAAACAACAACAACAACAACAACAACAATAAGTGACTGCAACAATAAACTAATTTTAATACTTTTTACATTAAAAAATATATGGTACAGTAAGTAACATATATATTTTCTCCGATACATGGGAGCTCCCCTAGAAAAGAAAGAAAGAAAGAAAAATTGATATGAAAATTATTTGTATGCTGATGGAATAAATTAGATTGGCCTGCTTGATCCTCCTCCGTCCGTTTGTATCTAAGCTTAGTAGTATATTACTGGAAGAGATAGTCCCAGATATGATTTCGAAATTATATTGTGTTAATTGAAATCATCAGTAGTAGATAGGAGGAATTAAATTGGCCTAATCCGTCCGTCCGTTTGTATGCAAAGAAATCTCTTTTTTTTTTTTTTTGGGTGAGTAATTTAGCAAATAACATATGTACGTATGTTTCCCCCATATTAGAAAAGTTTGTCCCTTATAAAAAAAAATAGATTTGGCAACTGTATACAAACAATACACTATACTACACTTGTGTGAAATAACTTTCACTTTAGTGAATGTAAAATGTACTGAAGTATGTTGGAGAGTTCATAACTTTTATAATTATACTTTCATAATCAGCATTACTAGAGGCTTCCGTCCTTTTGGATATAGTATTGTATGTAGTAGTATGTATGCCTAAACCTAAACAACTTTTCCCCTTAGTTTGCATAGAAAGACAAGAGTTTTCCTATTGGAGTTTTCAAATTGGAAATAGTCATCATGTGTGTTCAAATTCATATCATTATAAGATAGATAGGTTTTTTTTCTCCTTATTGTTGCTCTTCCATAACAAAACAATTTGAAACACACGAAATATATACAATTATTGATCGGATCAATGTACATACATACATATGTCACATACAATATGTGGGACCCGACATACATACATATATGTGTAAATCAATTATAAGAAAGCCAGAATTTTTCTATTTTTGAAGTATTCTGATATAGGACTTAATGACAAGACTCGTGACATGATATATTCAAATATTTCACCGATCTAACAAATATTAAATATAGTATAGTCCTGTCTAATCGGACTCGTCTATAACGAAGACATTTGAACAAAGCAAGTGTGCTTCGGATTCATCTATTCTACAAGAGCTGTCGCAAAGTAAACGAGACTATCAAAAACAACACAATTTTTTTTTTTTCCAAAAATCATCTTTTTATTCAAAATAGTCAAAATTACGTTCGATGCCTTTTGTAAAGTCGGCAATATCGGCATAGCGCTTTTCTTTCAGTGCCAAATGTAGTTGTCCGAAAAGGTAAAAGTCGCAAGGTACCAAATCAGGAGAATACGGTGAGTGGTGGTTGATGGTTAAAATGTAATTTTTGGCACCAACTGCCATTTGTGTGGAACAAAGCGAACACAAACCTTCATGAGTCCTAATTTTTCGATCAAAATACAATGAAGTGAATCTTTGATATGTTCAATGCCATTGCCATGTGTCGCATCGAAGATTTTGGGCCATTTTTTTTTTTTATAAATTCACGTATAATTTCCATGTGATTTGGTGTAATCACGAAACTTTTGTGAACGGGATGTTCGTCGTCCTTAAACCACTCATGGACTCTGGCATGGGATAAACCTTTCAGTAAAAGTTTTTCCAATATTCGCTATAAACACACTGTCTCTTATAAAGCAATAACTCGGCTTCTAATTGTCTGTTGGTCATGAAATTTTAACAGAACGTCAGTGAAGGATGCACCTTTTCAAAAGATAGCAATCACTATAAATCCAGAAATTGAATAAGTCTCGTTAACTTTGCAACAGATCTTGTATATGTATGAAGAAAAAAAAAAGTCTTCTCTATGGGAGTCCAACTGTTTTTAGATATAACCTTCCATGAGTTAAGTTATTTTATTCATCATCATCATCATCATCTAGGGTGTGAGATTGGGGGGAACTGAAGTTAATGTTCTGTCTTATTCCATTTATACATATACATATGTCGTATTTAATAAAAAAATGTCAGATTAAATAGAAACCATAATTATAAACGCCTGAACTGAAATGACCCATGCAAGTGATGAAACTAAAACAACTACATTGGTTTACTAAATGAAAATTGTTAAATTAATAAATTATAATTATTATTTATCTATAACTATAAGAATAAGAATTCGAAATGATGTGTGTATGAAATTGTTGTGAAAAGCATGATGCAGACAAATAAGCCCTCCTGAAGACATTCATTTACCATATATTTATTATTACAATACTAGGCCTCAGGTCTTGCAAACACTACTAAGGGCTCTTCGGCTTCAGAACTCAGCAATTTGAAATTGAGAAATTACTGTTATTTAGAGTATTTATACTACATACTTTAAATGTCTGTACCTCAACAATAGAGCCACATATCGGGTCCAAAACTATGCTATGTTTCATGCTGAAATCAACCATACAGATTCACAATCAAATGCGCATAACATATGATCAAACAAATATTGATTTTAATATTATTATGTTTCCCTTGAATGATGATGAAATATTTTAAATAAAAAAAAAAAAAAAATAAAAAAAAAAACTTGATAAAATAATGTGAATTGCATGAAAGAAAAAAAAAAACAAAATGTAAGGTTGTCACTATTGTTCATGTTGTCTTTATTAAACTATGAGAAAATATCCGTTCCCATCCGATTCGCAATGAATCAAATCTCCTCAACCTACCTACCTACCTTTGGATGCATGACAAACAAACCAATCAAGCAACCAACTAACCAACATAGAAATGAAAGGGATGGGAAAACGATAGTGAAGTGAAGTTAGGAAGGTTAACTAGAGTAAGATAAAGAAAGAAAATGCAGCCAAACTGAGATTTCATGTCCTGTAACAAAATGAAAAAAAAAAAAAAAAATAAGTAATTATATTTCAAAACTACAAAACAAAATATATTTTTCTAATATAAGAACTATTTTTTTTTTCTCCTATTATAAGATATATAGAAATATATATATATATATATTTTTTTTAATTTAATAACATTGTAATAGTTTTTTTTTTTTTTTTTTTTTTAATGAGAATAAATTAAATTATATTAAAGTTTAAGCATGTTTTATGTGACCTCAAATGAAGTGAAGAGCAAAGAAAGAAAAAAAGAAAATGAAGAATGATGAATGGAAATTAATTAATAGAAATTATATTTTAGATGAACCAACCACCGCAAGTAAATTTTTACTTAACTGTACTTATTGTAATTAATGGAACTGTAATTAATAAAATGAATAAGACAAAACAAAAACAAATAAACTAAAATAAAAATAAAAAAGTATTTAATTAAAAAAATTAAATTAAATGAACATACACACACACACACACACACACACACACACAAATTAATGAATATGAAATATCCGAAATAGTAATTAAATAATTAAGCACAATCAGAAACAAACAACAAAATTGATAATTGATAAACAAATCTCCAAAAAATAAGAAAAATTTATTTTAAATTTTAAGCAAAACCAGAATAATTATTATTAGATTTTAAATAATTAAAATAATTATTCATAATAATTTTATATAAAAACTCAAAAAAAAAAACTAAAAAAAAAACAATTGAAGCGCGTACTTATGAAACAAAAATAAAAAATATTAAACACTAAAATGATGAGAAATCAAGAGATAATTTAGTTATAGAAACAACATCATAGATTTATATATATAATAATAATAATAAAAATAATGAAAATAAAAATAAAACAAGCAACAAAGTATATAAATATATATACTACATAAATGAAAAAAAAAAAAAAATGAAATACACAAAAATATCGAAAAAGATTTGAACCAAACTTATTAAAGGCTTTTTTATTTAAAAACCAGAAAGAAGATTATCATTGGCTATGCCAAACATTTAATACTCCGGGTTGCATCCAACCGAACGGCGACAAATGCCAGATATCAGATATGCTTCCTTTGCTTAGCATCACTATGTTCTCTCTGACACAGTTTGAGTATCAACAAAAAACACAGTTTGAGTATCAAATGTGCGCACAGTTTGAAGGGCTCAATACAGTTTTGTATGTACTTTTTATTAAATTTGGGCTTAGGGGACCCCTCCTGGTACCCATAGGATCTTGAAATTTAGTTGTTTGATGAATATGTTGGTTCAAAAACTTATAATGTCCAAATTTCAGTTCGATAAGTCGAAAATAAAAAACAATTTCTAATAAGAACATTAATTTAAATGAGGGTTTGTATGGGAGGTACCCTCCCTAGTAGGTCGATGTGCATCGTATGCTATAAAGAAACCTATGAGCTCTATAGATCAAAAACTGAGGGACAAGTTTGTATACATACAGTCAGTCGGACATGGCTAAATCAACTCGTCTCATGGAGCTGATCAAAAATATATGTACTTTATATGGTCTGCGATGTCTCCTTCTGTGTGTTACAAAGCATCAAGCATATAATAATTAGTGATATGTAGAAATAGTGACATGTTCTAGAGCTCTACAACTTAAGGCCAATACATGATACAACGATTGTAATACAATTGAGGGTCTCATATACGCTTGCTCTAATCGTTTCTTCATTATTTTGATCAAACTGGCAACACTAATATTCTTCTTCTTCTCAATAATAAAGTCTGTTAAAAACTTGCATAGTTGGGACGGAAGTCTTTCATATTCATATTGCCGTTTTGGTGGATTATACAATTATACAATATGGCAACTAGTCTTCATCAGTTGGCAAAAACAAAACACGTTTGTTCCGTGCAAGTATAGTGGATTTCTTTGTAAATTGTAAACTCGAAATACATAACATGGAATCCTTTGGAAATGGTAAGTGATGAGCATTATTTAGTAAAAAGAAAAAACAAACAAAAAGAACAATATTTATTTATTGTTTTAATAAACTTATGTACTTATAGGTAGCTCGATGGGTGATGCCGCCAAAAATTTGAATGAAGCCAATGAGTCGCATGGTGATTGTGATTTGACTGAAACTAATAATGATACATTCATGAAGCTACGCGACTATTGTGTTCAACATGAGATGACATTGCCTACATTGCCAAATGCCCCGATAATTATTGCTGAATGCTCGGTAGCATCTATCAAACGTTATGTTACATCGGATAAGGAAATGGATGAGCGTCAAGAGGCTGCCAACAAAATGTACTACTGATGAATCTCACAATTTTTATAAGCATCTTATTAATGTAAGCTTCGCTGGGGATAATTTAGTAGATCTTGAAAATGAACGACGCCTCAAATTCAAAATTCAGGTAAACAATGCTATTACATTTTGTGATTATCATAATTATTTTACGCACTGTTATCCACACCTAAAGGAAGCTGCTTTTAAAGTTATTACATCTACACAATATGTGTACTTAAATCAGATAAAGATCAGGCTAGGGATATAATAAAATCATTAAACTTGCAGGCCACAATAACACAAGTACCATCTAAAAGCAAGGAGCCCTTGTTATCTATCGAATTAAATTCAGATTTTGGTTGTGTACTCTTAGGTTTTCATATTTTAAAAAAAATCCTAACATAAATTAGTAAGGCTAGCTAAGAGTTTCTATCCTGTTCCTTATCAAATACTCAGAATATATGAAAATAAAAAGGCAACGTCTGTTCGTTTGTTTTGTATCGTCAAGCGTAACACATTTTAAGTTATCGAATGAAAGATCCGAAGAAGAGGGACAAATAGAAGCTGGAATATTCAATCAGCGAATAAATAAATAATTAAAAAATTAAAAACACAACTGCAATAAAAGCAATTTATAAGTAAATCACTAAAAAGACCGAAACAATATTGAGAATAGAATACAAAATTAAATAAACTTTAAATAAAGTTAACTCTACTTCGGTTTAACAGACTAGTATATTATGAGCTGAAAGCCTAAGATAAATATCCGCATTAAGTTTACTAGCAAGCGGGACCCATTGATTTTCTTTCCGTTTATAATGAGGCAAGCTGGAGATAGCACTTTTGTAGGTGTATTGTATAGTCTTCGCGTTGGAGAATTGATAAAGGAGCAGTTGTCCGTAATAGACAGCTAAAGAGTAACAGTGACAGGAGCATTCGGTGGCGGTCCCGCATAACACAGACATCAACAATACAAACATCTATGTACCAGTAAATCATAATAAAAACTACTGATTATTTACGATTTTTAGTATGTTCCGCTTTCGACAAGAGAGTCAAGCTTTTATACATTTGTGCGATTTATTCGCTTTCATGAAGACCCCAACTAAAAATAAAAATAATAAAGCAATAAATTTTGTCTTGTTATCCGTTCTTTTTAAATATTTTTTGTCCCTTCTTTCCCGCTTTTTTGAGGTCGATCTGTCATGTTTTTGTGATAGGTTGATGGCATCACTGGTACAAATATATATGGGGTGTAGATAATGCTCGTATCCGTACTGCGTTTCAGATCCAAAACCTGCGTACTGCGTTTTTTAACAAAATACTGCATTTGTGCTGTGTTCACACTGCATTTTTATAATATTGCTTAAAATGTCCAAAAATCGATTTTAAAAAAATTTTCAATTTTCAACAAACTGATAAGGCAAGAAACGAGACATATATTTTTCTGCTTCTTTTTTTGTCTTTTTATTTTGACTGAAGCGGTATGTTCAATACATGATAAAATTCGCTGCGACATCAACAAATGTGAGAAAGGTATAAAATCATGGATTTACTTAAATACTTCAATCACAATACTTTTATGATTATACAA
>JBAMAV010000364.1:0-192882 GCA_037043315.1 Amiota communis
TCTACCATTGCATATTTATTTACAATTTCCTTACATAATTGTTCAACAGTCCATATTGGGGTCAATTTAGGTAGAACATGGTGATAAATATTAATAAATTGTATTGGAAAATTGGATCCTATTATATCAAAATATTTACTTTGGAAAACATCTAGGTTTTGTAACAAATTCGCTTCATCTACCTTGAGTAAAAAGGATGGTGATAGGAAATGACATATTTGACAGACTGCACTCATGCCAATGAAACGCGAATTTAACTGGCCTATTATTAGGTCTAGATGTTATTGAAAATTGTAATTTTAAATATTTCTTCTCTATTTCGAAATCGGTGATCAGAAACTACATAGGTCATCAAAATGTTTTTTAACTTTTTTTTTTGTCGTTTTTCGTGAATATTGGGATCTATGTCATATTTTGTTGCAGTTTCACTGGCTTTGCATTTGAACGATTCAAAGTCATTTCTGTAAAATTGAAGTTTTGTTTTCACATCTTCTAAAGCTCTCTACTTGCCTTGTCTAAATCGATATTGCGTGTTTGCAAAATTTTGGATGCATAATTGATATTATTCAAAATTTGATACATGAACTCACAGAGCAATACGAACTCGAAATTTATCATTTTTGTTTAATGCATTGTGCTTCGCTACGCTCATCCGTATTGGAACTTTTCAGTACTACTTCTGATAATGCCTTGATTACATCAAAAAAACGAAGCTTTACTGCACACATCGTATTAACTCTCCTAGACCATCTAGTCGGATTTAATCTTTTTAGAGTGATTTCTGAATCGCCAGTGAATTTTGACAGAAGATCCCAACGCTTAATGTTGTTCCCGAAAAAACTATATGTCTTGAATCGTTGCGAAAAAAGTCTGTATATCCACACAACTGCTAACGGCATCATTTATCACTGAATTCAAATAATAGTAATTGTAGAAGGCTGAGTAAAAAATTTGCCTATTTTGGCCAATTTCTGTTCACTCTCTTCTTTTTCCTGGCGTTGCTTTCGCCTAAACGCACCACTGGGTTTCCTTTTTTTGTCATTGATTTTACTTTAATTTAACCTTATTTTACTTTATCAGTAGATTACTTTAACACTTTAATACAATACTTTGCAAGCTATGACTATTATTATTAATGAAATATTGTTGAAAATAAAAAAAGTGATTTTGAAATTGAAATTAATTGAGTGAATTAGTCAAAATGGCGGTCGAGGGCCCCTAGAGCTCAGGGTCCCGGGGCACTGACCTGGCTTGCCCCAACGTAGCTACGCCACTGTTGCATATGTATGTGTTCTAACTCATTCTCTTGCAGGTTAAATCCTATTGACGTATAGCTTATCTCTTTTAATGTGACTAACATATTTATACATTACGAACTTTCACCCATGATCATAATTCAAAACAGCTTGTTCATGCTACTAAAAGACACAAAGTTTTGTAACTTAAAGCAATGCGTAATGCATCACAACTTAATTTAATTCAGTTTAAGTTATGTAACTTCCAGCAATTTGTAGGCATTACAACATCATTTAATTCAGTAACTTTCAGCAATTTGTCAGCAACAAATTTTTGCAAATTATTTTGCTTTAAGTAACAATGCATTACGTAGACCCTGACCAGATTCTTTTGAATTGTGGTCATACTCCGTTTCCGTTTTTCTACTTCCGTTTCATCAATTTTAAAATCACAATATTTGTTCTATAGAATATTATTTTTATTAAACAGATTTGTCGCTATCATTTCTGTCTTCCTCATCGTCACTGCTCTTTTCCAGCATGGCTGCCATTTGGGTAAACACTTTTCGTTGGCGGTGAAGTCTCATGAAACTCGTACACGGTTCATCGTCAACTCGATGCAATTCAATCATAGGTATCTTGGCGACAGAAGCTCCGTCGTCATCAGCTTCACTTGAAGCTTTTACAAGACCCAAGTAATGCAGCGTTAGTAAACGCAATAGTTCAGATTTGTCCTTAACAATTTCATCAAAAAACTTGGGTCCGAATATGTAGCAAACACAAATACAATGTATTGCTTTTGGAAGGACACGAAATCTTGAATTGATGTCTTTGATAAGTTTTAATTTTTTTGAAATTTTGTTATGGGATGTGAGAGGGACTGAAAAATGTGACATCGCATGAGTAGATAGGGAATGCCGGTTCTGGAAATCAGAAAATATTTTTGGTCATATGTTCGTCGTATGTTGTTTATGTATGAGAAGAGTGTAGTATGTGATCTGTTTTTCAGGTGATGTGTTCATGGTGTGTTCTATTTCGCGCCGTGTGGTGGCGTGATGATCGTGAATGTTTACATGATTATTAGTGCCTACCTTAGGGCTGTGTGGTGACGTGAAGTTCGTGAGTGTTTGTATGATTATTGATGCCTGGCTTTGTTTATGTGTGAGTGAGTGCGTACGCGTGCCTTAAGGAACATTGTTTTTTTTATCAACAGTTTTTTTGTAGTTTTAGTTTGTATGATGCATGTTGAAATTAATGAATGTCACGAAAAGGTTCCCACGTTTCGCTTCTAATTACTCAGGTGTGCCACAGAAATCGAGAGACATTGAAATTGACGTGATTTTAAAGCCTAAAAATATGCAATTAAAATTTTCATAATACTGATACTTTAATTATTGAGTAAACGGTTGACGGTCCATCAACATCAAGAGCAGCAGCAGCAACAAGAGGAATAAAAAGGAAATATGAATGTCATGCACGGAAAGAAAGTTTAAATATTGACAAAAAGTTGAAGAAGCAGCATTTCAATGAAGATGTAGTAGCTACAAACGATATTGAAAAACATTTTAAGGTCTATTCATTCTACAATGAGAGGAAGCTATTGGTGTCAGAGAAGTTCTTTAATGAGGCCTCTAAGTTGTTCATTCCATTGATGGAGAATAATCTAATGGAGCTAATTGTCTACATGATTAATTTTACTCTATCGGTGAAATATTCTAAAATAAATGTGGATGAGGAATCATTTAAAATTTTTCTACATCAATCCAAGATGTCAATCGTTACAAGAGGAAAAAATATTAAAAATGTTTTTGAGAAACACTCTAATCAGTTATTAAATAAAATGATAGAGTTTCAGGAAAGAGATTGGAATCTCATTAAATTATTAAAGACACATTCTTATCAAAAAAAGAAGGAGGAGCTGGTACTACCAGAGGAGCTCTTTGATGAAGCCTCTAAGGTGATCATTCCATTGATGGAAGAAAATCTTGTAGAGCTTACTACTTACAAAACTAATTTTATTCTATCGAGCAAATATCGGAAACAAACGGCAGATTATGAAATAGAAAAAGTTTTCTCGCATCAAAGCAGAATGTCAATCATTACATCAGTTACAGATATCAAGAATGTTTTTGAGAATCACTCTGAGCAGAAAATAAAAAAAATGTCAGAGTTTCTAGAAAAAGGAAGAGGATGTGCATTCACCAAAATCTTGAATCTTGAAATTAATATAAACAAATACTCGCCCCTGAAAGTGGGGAGTTTTATTGATTTACCGCGTTGTCTTAAGCTAAAGAGGGCCAGCATTAATGACCAGAATAATGATAATTATTGCTTCAAATGGGCAGTAACTAAAACCACAAACAAATAATCCTCATAAATGTGTATCTTATAATATTGAAAATATTGAGAGCTCACAAATTGAAATAAATGAGAATTTGATGGTCGAAAGTTGAAATCCATTTAGAAATTTGAAGAATTGAATCCGATCATCAGCATTAATGTCTTTGGATACGATAAGGAGGCTGGTGGAATCATAGGTCCACTATACCTGACTGGTGATGAGAAACGTATTCATATAAGTCTGCTGTTGTTGGAGGAGGAGGAGGAGGAGCGAAACACACAAATTTTTAAGACTTTGACTAGGTCATACCAAGCTATTCCATGGACACTTGTACATCGCATCACCACTGGACCCTTTCTGTTCCTGCGTTGAAAGCTCAAGTCTCCATCATATTCTTCTTGAATGCCCAAAAACCCAACCAATACGTAGTTTATACTCCCCAAGCACACAGATTCCCTTTCCATCCTTTCCAATCATACTACATATATATAATTTAAATCTCATATTGCAATTCATAAAAAAATCAAACATTTACCATCTAATCTAACATTTATTTACGTCATCCAAATTTTCATAAACAGTACCAAAGATTAATATAATTATTTTTTTTAAAAGCTCCGTAAACTTTTACTATTTTCATAAGCAGGTATTTCAGCTGAAGGCCTTTGTTGCTATTGCTCTTAAATTTAACTAAGTTATAATTTATTATTATAATTTTAGTTTTAAATAAATAAAAGATATCAATAAAACTTTTTTTTTTATTATTATTTATTTGTATACTAGATGCGCCCACGACTTCGTACGCGTGGTATTCGAAATATGTTTGTAGTAGCGTGTATTTTGTTATCTTCAGATGTTTTATGTTGCCCCGCAGTAAAAGAGGAAAACATTCGAAAATCAGCCAGAAAGTAGGCAACTGCATTAAATATATGAATTTCTTTTGATTTAGTAGGTCAATGTCGATAAAATAAACGCTAAATGTTACACAAAGCTTGCTACAATACACCAGTCAAAATAGGTTAAGCCGTTTCTGAGATTAGCGTGCACAGCCAGGATTTATTGTAGTTTAAAGGGAAACGAAAGATTTGATTTCTGTTTTGAAGGCTGTTATCGAATAGGCCCAAAGCAAGCGAATTGAAGTGATTCTCCAGTCTTGTCGTATGTAGTTCACAGTACCGTCGTAATTCTTCCTTGACCAGTGGCACTCAAAGGTCATTGGGCAGTACTGATTTTGTACATACATATAGAAAGGAGCTTCCATTACTCTTTTCAGAAACTTCAATTGGAAGCATTGGGAATTTTCTATGCAAGAGAGAGCAGCTGTTGTACCCAAAAATTGGATGCCGTATGTCCATATTGGTATAATTGTTGTATTGTACAATAGGTCTTTATTGAACAAGCTGAGCTGGAATCCAAAATCAAGAAAAAACCTCAACAAAAATTTGAAATAAAACAACATTTTTGTTTTTTAATTTTTTTTTTTGATAATTTTATTGTTTTTTAAAACACATAGATTCATATATAATTATATATTGTAAATGTAGTATTTTGTAACTATTTTGTTTTATTTTTCGCCATTCTCTTTTGTAAAATTTCCTTTTCTTTTCTTTTTTCTCTTTTTTGTTTTTCCCTTTTTTTCTTTTTGTTTGTTTCTTTTGATTTTTTTGATTTTGTTTGTAAAACTTTCTTTGTTTGCTTGTTTCTATTCAAAAGATTTTTCAAAAAAAAAAAAAGCCTTTATATAAACTTGTATATGGACAGACATTTCTCATTCTATACTGTTTACTTGTTGTTGTTGTTGTTGTTGTTCCTGTATTTCCTGTTTCTATGTTTTCATTCTTTTGTTTTGTTCCTTTCTTTTCTTTTTATTTTATATTAATAATTTTATTCAAACGCGATAGGTAATTGTATTGTTTGATAAGTTTGATTAAATTGTCATATTAATTTATGTTTAAATTTTTAATTCAAATACGATTAGTAGAGTATTGTAAGGGTGCGTCCATCCATATTATGCGATTCTTGGTCATAGTACAACTAAAAATCCAGATTAGTAATTTTTCATACAATACCAGCTTATAACCGGTATGCACACATTGTGCCAACCAACAAACACCATGAAGTTGTACAACCAATCACATAATTTGTGGGGCCCCATAAAAATATGCATTTAATATATTTGAGATACAATATTTTCTTGTTTTTATAAAGTTTACACAGAGAGAGATTATTTATTTAAAAATCGTATTTCCATAAAATATTTTACTTTTGTTTTTTAATAATGTTTTTTTTTTTTTTTTTTTTTTTTTGTAATATATTTTATTTTGATTATGAAGCGACAATAAACATTTAAATTTGAATTAAAACATTGTAATTTTTCCATTTATTATAATATGTAAGTACTTTCCATATGCATATGTACTTTAAATTTGTAAAATGTTTATAAGTATTGTTAATACGAGTATATGTATGTATGTTTGTTTCAATTGTATGTAAGTATTTTGTAAATATTTATTTTGGTATACCATATAATTAGCAGGTTAATAGTAAGCATATTGAATACAAACGATTTGTTTACACTTTAATAGAAAAAAATACAATAAAAACATGGTTGTGGATGTGGGTCTCACGGGATTAAATTAAAAGAAAATATAATAATTTGAAATGAATGGAATTGATTGATTGATTGATTGATTGATATTCAATCATTAATATTCGTTTAAGAAACTTTCTTATGAATGATTTTGTTTGATCAAATCCAAAAATACACTTGTAGTTCAAAGGAAAATATTTAAAGACCTTTTTATTATAATATTATACAATATTTTGATCTTGTATTTCTACTTCATATTGTATTATAGCATTTTATTTAAGATATCGATCGCATCGCACTCTCTCATCAAAAGGGTTACAACTAAAAATTTTCATTTGTTCTATGAAGGCAAAAAACTGTTTTTGTAAAGATAAAAGGCAGATGTGAAAGAAAAATTGTTATGTCATTTCAAAGAAATGATAGTCAGAAGTAAGCTCAACCTTGTTTTTCTTTATTTGCAGTTCATTGATTGATTACGGAAAAACGGTAAACTTTATTTTTGATACTAGCGTCACTTCAGCTTTAAACAACACAAGCGACGTTGGACAACACAAATGATGTGCCGTGATTGGCTTTTAGCAAACAATTGAATTATTACAATGGGAAGTACTATGTACCAAATTTCTATGATGATGGGAAAAATCAATTGAATTTATTTGGAGTAACTTTTCAATTATCATATACATATAGGGAAGTCTGCTATACAAATGAAATATGAATACTGCAAAATAAAAATTTGAAAGAAAAGTACGTTTGTGAACTTTCAGCTTAACTGTTACATATAAGTATTATTTGAAAAAATGATTTTTATTATTTTTAATTTTTATTTTTATAAATTAAAATAATAATAATAATAATAATCAACAATACACAAAATCGAAAAATTATCATATCAAAAAAAAAAAATTTTATTTTTTTATTTAAAAAAATCAAAAACAAAAATTATTATAAAATACTTACCCCGTTTACACGATAGCTGATTCGGTGTTTAGTCACTTCGGATCGACTAAGCCCACTTTTTATTTTTTAGGTGTTTATATATGCACAGTCAATGCGAGCTTATTGTAACCGAGATGTGTGTTTCGTCAACTCGCACTCGCTTCGTGTGCTTAGCTCGAGTTGAAAAACGTTTATACATGCGAGCTAACTTAAATCGAACTGACTAAACACCGAATCAGCTATCGTGTAAACGGGGTGATTGTCAATTTTCAATTTGAAATATATTGATACGACTAATTGTCTTGGTTACTTCATTACATTTTCAATGTGATAAAAGTTATTTTTGGTTTTTTAAACAAGAGATAATAATAATTTTTATAAACGAAAAATAATAATTAATTTTAATTTTTAAAATAAATAAAAAAAAATTGAAAATATTGTATAAATCTATGCGATATTTGGATAGCCCATTTCAAAAACTAAGATTTTGAGAGAACATTTTAGAGATGATTCCAACATAATGATTTTATTTTTGGTTAAAAATCGACCACATAATTGTTATTTTCGGTCCCTGGCTTTAACACTTGTTCACAGCTAAAAAAGTAATGTAGACATTACAGTGTATGTAGAGAAAAAAATAACATACTTTTACAAAGGTTTTCTTTCTTTTGTTTTTAACAAAAAACTCATAATTTGAAAATCTTTAGTTATAACCCTTTTGTTATTCTTTCAACTGTTTTTTTTTTTTTGCTTTAAACATATCTTGTCTTGGATGCAATATGTATGTAAATAAGATGGTTGACGAGTATTTTAATCTTTTGACGAATCTCTTGATCTTTTAAGATCTTTTTTTCCAGTAAACGAGAAGGTTTCTAAAAAATAGAAAACAAAAGAAATGTCCAATAATCATATAGGAGGTATGTATGTATATACATATCTTAGAAAAAAAAAACAAAAGGATCAAAAATTAAATCAATTATAGATCACTTGTGGCTATAAATTAACCATTGTGAATTAATGCTTCTCTACCTAAATCTTTTTCTTTAAAATTGTTGCCCTTTTTCCTGTGTTGTTAGAGATAACAACATATGTGTACATAGTATGTACATACATATGAACTGTTGTATATCATATTAGTCTTTCGTTCCATAAAAAATCTGACATATAAAAACTTTTATAAAAAAGTTGATTTGTCCGCCGGTTAACAATTCTTATGATTACTGAATCCGTGTAGCTATACTATTGTATTTTATGTATGAACTACTTGTAAAGCAAAAAAGAAAGGGTGGAAAAAAAGAAGAAAAATTAAACAATAACAACAAAAAAAAACACAAAAAATTTTTATTTAATTTTATATTTTATATATCTATTTTGTTTTTTTTATTTATGTATGTTTATTTTTAATTTTCAATATTATTTTTTTGTTTACAATATTTAATATAATTTTAATTTCTTTCTTTTACATTTGCTTCCCAACAAAAAATCTTTCTATTCCTTCATATCCAATATAAGCCAAGCTTTTTTTTCATTCTTTCATTTACCATTTCCATTCGTAATAATTCGTTTATCGTTTTTCATTTTTTTTTTTTTTTGTATGTAAGTAAGTATATTTTAATGCTTAAATATATAAGAGAAAAAAAAAATTGTATTGTATATTGTATTTTTCTTTAAAATTTAAGAATATAATATAGATATTTTCTACTTTATTTTTTCTTTTTGTTTCTTTTTCAAAAAAAAAAAAAAAAATATTTTTATACTTATATATTTTTTTGTTTTCTTCACACAAAAAAAAAAAAAAAAAAATTTCCCACAAGTCTTTTTAAAGATCTTATGCGAATGCAATCTACTACATACTACTACTACAACTACACTACTATGTGGTGCCCCATAATCATAGATAATAAGTATATTCATATATAATTTTTTTGTTTTTTTTTTTACATTTAAAGCAAATACATTTATTTATATATTTTTAAATATTTTGTGTGTTTCTATTATATGATGCCGTGTAACAGTGTCTTAGGGGTGTATGTATGTGTGTTCTTGTGTATAATTTCCTTCATCTTAATATCTAAAGATACTATTATCAATCCAATGCACTCACTCTACACTACTGTGTGAGTATGTGGTGCCCTATAAATCATATCTTTTCTTTTCTTTTTACAATTAAAACAAATACAAGTATGTATATTTTTTAAGTATATGTTATATGATGTATTGTGTATCAGTGTCTTAGGGGTGTATGTGTATTGGTATAAAGATATTATCATCAATCAATGCACTCACTCTACACTTCTATGAGTATGTGGTGCCCCGTAATCATATCTTTTCTTTTCTTTATTACAATTAAAACATATATGTAAGTATATTTTTGTATTCTTATATGATGTCGTGTATCAGTGTCTGAAAGGTGTGTGTGTGTGTGTGTGTATAATCATCTTAAAAATCTAAAAACATCAAAAAATTTAATGAATAATTTTATAATTTTTTCCATCATTCTTTTTAAAGCACAACATTCTCGTTTAAAATCCTATCTTCTCTTCGTTTCGTAACATTTATTTATTTTTAATTTATAATATAATTTTTTATATAATTTTTAATAATTCAAAAAAATTTTCCTCTATTTAGGCAAAGTAATCGTATATAAAGAATGATCATGATGATGATAAAAATGACTGACTAAGGAACAAAGGTTAAAGAGAAGGTTGACACAGATTCATTTGAATTTGTTAATATTATTTAAGGAGTATTTGAATTTGGATTTGAATGATGATGATGATGATGATGATGATGTACAGTGGGCGACACAAGTGTTCACGAAAATGTATTAATACAAATTTACCACTGCATGTGGATGTGCTTTCATTATTTATTTGATATTTTTTTCGACATGTTTTCGCGCATTTTGTTACAGATATTTTAAATAGAATTTTGCGCTTTTAATTGTCTTAGAACCTCAACAAATAATATGAAATAATATATGACTCTCAATAATAGTTCATAGTTGTGTTAGTTACAACATACTACTACCATTGATATGGGGAAAAAATGATCAATTCTCTTCTCATAAGTAGAGAGAGTATTTTTATTTGTATATAAGTATATTTTTTTTATATAATTTTTAATTATTATAAATACGTGATGAATAGAATATAATATTTATCCATACATCCATTCATCAATTCATTGATCCAAAATAATATTCAATGCTATTAAACAATTGAGCGTAATTTGAGCACAAGCAATTACAATAATATCGTTCATAGTATTAATTTTAAGTTTTTGAAAAGAAAAAAAATTAACAAAAAAGATATTCAGGTGTGTCGCAGAAATCGAGAGAAAGTGAATTGATTTCGAAGCCTAAAAATATGCAATTATAATTTTCATAATACTGATACTTTAATTATTGAGTAAATAAATACTCGTATACTAAAATTATGAAAATTTTAATTGAATATTTTTAGGCTTTGAAATCAATTCAATTTCAATTTCTCTCGGTTTCTGTGACACAACTGATGAAGTCCAAGTGATTTTTCGTATTTTTAAAAGTGAATTGGACTTGAAAAATTGAAATATGTAGTATGTATTTAAAACTCTTTAAGACTGCCACCGCGTTTAAGTTTACTTAAACGTTTCAAACTGGCATTCAATATACCACCGGGACTACTTCCACTGTTTCCTTCATTTAAACTTGTCTTCCCAACACCACGTGCATCAACATTTTTAGCAACACCAACCTCATTACGTTTATTATTATTAAGACCATCATTATTACGCCAATTATTATTTGCTGAGGGTGTGGCCCCAGCACTACGTTCGCGACTAAAGAAATTGGTACGGAAACGTACACGACTAAGTCGACTCGGTTTCACTTCCAATGCCAAATATGGGGATGGTTGATTGGTCGATTTTGAATGATAATAATTTGGTGTGTGCTGCTGATATGATGATGAGCTGCACACATTCCCCTCACATTATAATTTCTTCTCCCACACCACAATGTGTGCATCATTAGCATTGACATGGTGAGTGGGGTTCTCATCGCCCTGGCCACTTCCGATTCCACTGCCACTACCTCCTGGTGGTTGTGATGATCTATGGCCTAATTGTTGTGATGATCTATGGCCTGGTTGTTGTGATGACTTATGGCCTGGTTGTTGTGATGATTTATGGCTTGGTGAGTTGGTATTTGTGTCATACCAAATCTGACGCCAATAGCCACGACCACCCATTACTGTGATCACTGTACGTGGGCCATCGGTATTTTGTTCCTTAGTTTCCTGTTGCTGTTGTTTACGTTTCAATGTGGCCATATCAGCTGCTGTATTTTTGGCTGCATTCGTTCCAGTTTTAGTTAGAATTCCATGTAAACCAGCCGGATTGGTATTTATAAATTTGATGGCATCCTCGGATTTCGGTGTATTATGCTGATGATGTATATCAGCTGTGGTCATCATGCCATTCTCAGATATATTACCAAGATCACTGCCAGCACCAGATGTTTTATGGCTAGCACTGCTGCTATTACGTGACACTGAACGTGGTCCATAGTAACGTACACCCATGCTTTCTTCACTGCCCGATGATGTATAGAGACTGGATGCTTTCGAGTCCACAGACCAATTGGAGAGATCAAGTGAACGTGGACGTGAGATCTTCATGCGCAAACGACGATCAAGTGTATTCAAACGACTAGGTATGCCAGCTAATTCGGGGTCGGAACGTCGAATGCCTTCGTACATCATATCCATGGTATTACCTTGGCCACCTTCTTCAGCATCATAATCTTCTTTAACAAATATCAATTTGCCATATAAGCCAACAACATCATTTTCTGGATTTGTTATGTTGTTGCCAGCATTCGAATGCATGGAAGTATTGTTGGAGCCACCGCTACCACAAGTAATATGAGATAATGTCTTAGGCATCAGACGTGCCTTATCATCCGCACTAGCATTTGGATCACGGAAACGTTTACGATTGAATGCCGGTGAATTGGCAAGAGAAGCTCGAATTTTTGCTGAAAACGATTGATCTAGTGAATTTTGTTTATCCCATTTATTTGAGCGTGGCGATGAGACAACCGATTGGGTCCCATCAGTCAAATTCATGGTTGCAGGTGATGCAGCACCAGAACCACGTTCATCTTTGGTACGATTATGACGCATTACACTAATAGGGTCTTCCACATCACTTTCTAACAATTTCTTTGGATCAGCATCTATGGCAGGCAATTGGAGGTCATCGCCCATACTTGGTGGTGGCATTGGCGTTGGCATTGGCACTGGCCTTGGATGACTGATGATAGGTGGTGTTGGTGGCTCATAGGTTAAGTAGACTTTCGGTACCAATGGTAACAAAAATGTGATTGCGCCAAAATGAGCATGACATGACATACTGATGTTACCACCAATTATAGGTACACCTTCTAGACGTGGCAATGGTATGCTTACAGCAATACCAATACTAGTGCCCACCCACAAGAGACCCTTACAGGCCATGAGAGATGACACATAAACGCTATTATATGCCTTTTCACTTTTGGTATCTTTACGCAAAACAACCGGCGCAATATCAATATCTTGAAGATGCATAAAGGTCTCCGTATGATAAAGAAGTAGTGTTGATGAATTCTTTAAAGCAATCCATAAGCCAATGCCTGAATGTGCCATATGACTGACTTGTTGATGGGCACTATTGGCACCACTGCCACCACTGACACCACTGATACCAATTTCAAAACGCTTCTCTACATCACCATTTAAGGCGTTCAGGATATAGATTTGATTGCCACATCCTGCATAAATACTCATATTGATGGGCAACAACCACGGTATCGGTAACAACGAATCGCCCAATTGCACTAATTGTGCATCTTTTAACAACCAGACGCCATCGTAGGCACGACGATAGATCATCATTGTAGCATTGTTTAGAGCCACATAAACAGTATCGAACTGATACAAGATGCATTTTACACCACCGGGTACTGATGAGCAACCCAATCGTTGCTCCTTTTCTGGATTTTGTGCTGAATAGATGAATATTCTACGACTATCCGTACCAATCCAAATGAGATCACCCAAAAGGCTATTCTGTTCATCACGCGACTTACTAAAATCAAGACCTTTAACGAACTCTATGGCTGTAACCTGAGTCTCAATCAAATCAAAGGTGCTCACATCACGTAAATTACAACCTGACTGCTGCTGTAGCTGCGCAAAGATACTGATATGCGATGAAGTACCGTCACTGGAACAAACCCATAAATAGTTAAGTTGCTTTTGGCGACGACGACAATGACCACTTTGTCTGCCATCATTGACAATTGTGTAATAGCAACCACAGCGAACCTGTAAAAATATAAAAAATTAAATAAAGTATCAAATAAAATTCATCTATAATATATAAAAATGGACGAGAAAAAAAGTTCGACGGTGCTACACTACGACACCGCTTGACCGATCACCATAAAATTTGGTACACACATGTATTTTGTCATGGAGAAGGTTTTTACAAACTGTAATGTTATTATTTTTTAAAGTTAAATATACTTTTGTTTAGGCTTTTTGCTTACACAATGTGTAGAATATTTTATTGGAAACCCTCCACCACCCATTGTGCCTCCATTGGAGTTCACTAATATAAATTGCTATTCTCAAAAGTATATATATTTTTGATTGGCTCGACGAGACGAGTTCATATACCCATGTCCGTTTATATGTATGTCAACTAGGCCCTCAGTTTGAGCTGGAGACCTACAATTTTGCACAAAGCTTTTTTTACCAGACGCTGCTGAGTTGTCGGAATCAGCTGAATTGGACAACTAGGAAGGGTACCTCCCATACAAACCCAAATTAAAATTAATGTTCTTATTAGAAAAACTTTTTTGTTTTTTGTCTTATCGAACTGAAATTGAGACACTATAAGTCTCTGATTCATATTCACCAACCATGTAAATTTCATGATCCTAGGAGTACTGGATCGTACAGCTCCCAAAAGATACAGTATGAATACTGTACTAAGTTAGTACTAAGCATCGGTCAAATCAATAATATGTGCTCAATCACAGGAGGGGAATGAATCCAATATAAATTATCCTTCCACATCCCCCCTACAGCCCCAAACTCTTAAAAATGCTCTACGTGGTAGATATTTTCAATCCAAAAATCAGGTACAAAAGTGGCTTTGAGATCAACCCAAACAATTTTATGCCAGAGACATACACAAATTAGAAGAACGATGGGACCAGTGTATAAATATTGTTGGGGACCACGTGTTTTAAGATACAGCTTTACAGATTTACTATTGTATTTCAATACAATGTTGTGTTCCAAATAGCCTTGTTACAATATAATCAGATATATCATATATGTATTGTAGTAATTCCGTCTGGACGCATGACTAAGATTCATTGGACATCGCATTACTATTGTTTCTGCTGATGGAACAATCACATTTTCTTAAGCAATAATAGATGGTAAAACACACAGTGATCTTTTTCAAGGTTTCTTAGAATAGTACGATATTATATTCACGATTTCTCTTACCTCTGTTTGATGCTGTGGGGATTTAAAGACGGGTATTGCCTTAACAAAGAATGGCAACTTATGTGCTAACTTCTTTCGGACAGCTTTTTGCTGTTCCTGTTGTTCAATGGTATGTAAGGGTTCTGTTGCTGCTGGAGTTTCCCAAGCAGGTTGATTATTTGGATTAAGTGCAAGTTGTGCCAAACGCAAAGTAGCGATCCAATCTTGTTTAACTTCGGGATCTTCTGTTTGAAATGTCAAGGTTTCCTCTTTACCAGCTTTTGTGCGGACAATCATTTGTAGACAACACGAATCAATCCAAGACATTTCTTCATCTTTACGTTGGATGGCATTTTGTATGTTACTTAGGATGCTGCGTGTTGTATTGGCATTAAGATCTTTATAATTCCCTTTGAGACTGTCAACAAGATCGTTGATACGTGACATAACCTCATAATCAAACATGAGAGTGTTCATCTCGTTGCAAATACTATCGGGGCTTCCATTAGACAATTGAGCAGCAGCTGCACCATCATTTGAGAGTGAGCCCAATGTGGCATAAGCAGCATTTGGTCCAGCTGCTAGTGTATAATTTTGACTACTGCTATTTGACTTAAGACTTCCGACTCGATTAAGACCTAGGAAACAAAAAATGAAGTAAAATGGGTCAGAGATTCATTACTAAGTATCTAATAATATTGTATGACTAAATGATATGTTTTAGTTACCAGCGGTTAACATCCTAGATAGCGTAGCGGAAGAACTATTGTCAATTATTTCCACATCATTTATCGAAGTCATCCATTTGAAGGCCAGCTTATCGTTGTTTTTGTTAGGTGGCTCGGTGGCAGTACCTACTGCCTTTTCTGTCACAGTTGCACAAATAATGCAGTCATTAACCAACAACAAACGTCGTGCTTTGCTTTTAACCATTAGACCAGCATGATTGAATTCCATATATCTGACATCATCACTGCGTATTAAGTAACGATCGCCATCATAGGTGTTCAAAGTACGCAAATTAAATGTACCACTGAGTTGACGACACATTCTTTTGAAGGCATAGTACTGTTCTGTCTCACGTTTACCATCATTTAATAATTCGGCAATTAATTCGCCTTGTGATAGCGCCATCTGAAGGAAATAACGATCATGATGTCCATGCGGTGTATATCTGATCAATTCCTGCAGAAACAGAATATAATGCGGAAAACGCTGGATGGTCTTTACATTCATAGCAAAGAATGATAGACGATCGTGAGAAGTGATTTGTTTCATTTCCAAGAAATCGGCCAGGGCGGATTTACGTTTCGATTCAGATCTAACGAAGTTTACGGCTTCCGAAAAGTTATTTATGAAACTGGCATAGTACTCTAAATATTGTGGATTACTGAAGGCCTCCACAAAAGTTTCACCAAGTTTTTCATCGCGAAAGAATTTCCGACCGCATTCTGTCAGGCGTTCCGATAACCTCTTATGCAAAACAAGCATGTCCGGAACTCGATGGAAGAGCATGGCAATTTTAGTTCGAGACAATATCGGTGGATTGCTCGCCTCGAGTTTTGCCTTGTAGTCCTATAGATGTTTATGGGAGATACGAGATGTTGGTATGCATGATTTAAAAAAAAAATAGTATTGAATGAGGAATTTATTGATTGATTTAGTTTTCTGAGGATTACCTACTGATAATTTATGTTAATGTCTTATTTTTAGGTTCTTTGATTGGTTAAATGGTTATTTTGATTGGTTGGTTGATAGATTGATTGATTTGGATTGGTTGTTAATGATGATGGATGATGATGAATGATATCATGATGATGTATATGTTGATATTGATTTAATATGGCAATTATTACAATTTTTTATAGAATAAAAGTGAATAATTTCGAGTAATGGATAGATAGAAAAACGGAAATATAGACACAAATAAAGAGAGAGAGAAAGAGATAGAGAGAGAGAGTGAGAGATACATACAGTATGGATGAGAGATGTGAAATGTAAAGAAAATAAATATATATTTTCATTACTTCAGTTAAGATTAGTTTAACATCATAATCTTAGTATTGCATTTTTTTTGTTTTAAAAATACTAAAAATCTACAACTTTTAATGGATCATTCCAAATTATGTATCTCAGTATTTAAGGTTAAATTGCTCAAAAGAACTGCTAAGCGAGAAAAAAAATGCTCAGTGTGTTAATAAAAGCAATTAATAAAATTACAAAAAAAAAAGAAAAAAAAAATCAATCAAGAGATAAGATAATCTTGTAAATTAATTGAATGATCTATTAGTATATTGAAATATTATTTATATGGTGGCAAGTTCATATGTTTAGTACAATAATGATCAAGAAGTTCCTTAAATCTGATCATATTTGAATACAAAAGAATCGAATTTGGTTTGCAGATTTTGTTTCTTTTATTTTAAGATTTTAGAAACTGGTGAGAATCGATTTTACGTGCTTGACAAAGATCAATTACTTGAAGGAAAAGAAAAAGTTATCTGGTGGTGGTCAAAATGTTTTAGATTATAGAATGATGGAGATATACTCATATGTACATATGAATGAATCCTAAATTCTAAGACGCAAGATGCTAGTTTTATGAATCGATAAGAGAATTCGAAAACAATGATAAGTGCCAGAATGTATATGAACGAGAATATGGTTCAAATCGGCCGGCGTTAACACAATATGTTACATTAGGGAATCTGATATAATGATTTGTTCAAACTGAAATTTTTTCGCAACTAACTAATTAATATTGAGATAAAGTTTAGAAAGACTTCCCTAGTTAATTCTGAAACAAAAACATTTTTAAATCCCTAACTGAAGTATTGACTACTCCGACCAAGTTTATAAAATGCAAATCAAAAATTAATCATAGGCAATGATCAAATCGCTTCAAAGTCTTCCAAAACTAATTCAGTAGCCAGGCTGCATAAGAGCAAAATTATCGGCAGCATTCAATAACGCTTATCTAGGTGTCTGGCCATTCTGGTTTTATAGGTAACGAAATGGCGAATGAGTATGCTAGAAAGGGTTCGACACTGCCTGTTTCTCTAGCAGTTAACGATATTCATAGACCTTAATAAGATATCCTTTCAGGACTGGAAGCGAAAATCAAGGATCAAGCAGGCATAAAGTGGGTGAATGAGCCTGGTTGCAAAGTCGCTAAGACACACCGAGCTTCTACACTTTAACAAGAAAGTTACTGACGGGGCTCTGCACAATTGGGCTGATGGCCTTAAGAATGCATGTCATCAAGACTTCTGTTGTATCTGTGAAGATAACGAAGAATCAGAGAGTATTCAACACGTACTATGTGACTGCCCTGCTTTTCTTTTTTTGCAAAAAATGTATAAATGCAATACATGGTGGAAGGAGGCAGGACTTAAAATAATTCTAAGTTTTAATCCATGAAATACAAATTTCGTTGCTGCATAACGACATTTTTGTTTGGCCATCCTTCACCTCTCTTGCAAATCAAACGCTGACATGTTCAAATAAAAAAGGCCTCCCGACTTTAATCACTTGCGATTTGACTGCCAATGAGGGCACAAGTCACCCTCTCCATACACTTTTTGTTACTCTTTATCTTTATTTACAATTGACATTGCTCTAATAGGCCCTCTCTCTCTTACTGACATATTGGTTATTTTAAATGAACCAAAGTGCTAACTACCGACAAAAAAATTGAAGTGACATGAAATAAAACAAATATATGACTACCATTTTACTCATTTGAAATATTTGATCATTAACAAAGGTGATAAGGAACAGTGTCTTCCTCAAAACAAGTGGAATGTTTCTATCATTTCTCAAATTTTCAGGTATTATGGTTGAAAAACAAATATTTGTTCGCCTGTTTTCTCTCTGTCGCACATGCAGAGAATTTAAGAATGATCTGGAAGATTCTCAAATACTTTAAAGTAAACCCAATGAAGCAAATGTTAGGCATTTCATTTCTGTGGTTTTTTTTCATTTGATTCAATTGTATTCACTTTTCGAATGAACCAAGTGCATATCACTTACAAAAACATACCATTCGTTTCATTTGATTTGTATCTTTTTTTTTTTGAAATGTATTATCAAATGTATTGTAAGTATTTGGAAATGATAGCTTGCGAGCGCATTTGTGCAAGACTCTAGTATGTATTTGCTAAACCGGATAACACATAATTTGGTTAACTTTAAATCCGATTTAGCCATCATACAAACGATATAATTTCTTCGTATTCTATACTAATGTAAACTGAACTTACTATATGATAAAGAAATAAGGAAGAGAAAAATGTATCTATCTGATAACAGATTATTATAATAACATGCATCGAATGATGATGATGATCGAATAAGTGATTGATTGATTGATTGAATGATCGATGAATTAATTTGCACATGTACATGATAATGGGAAATATGATTAAGGGAAGAATTTATAAAGCCATGCAGATATAAAATGCATACTACTTATTTACTACTTAATATTAGTTAAAATGACAATACTAGGATTAGAAGGTAGCATATTGCATTTTACAATCAATAGTTGTATATTGCGTTTATATTAAGAGAATAAGTATAGTAGATTTAGTACTCGTATTTATGATGCTACTTACATGGACTAGACGATATAATGTGTCCGCATATGAAATCTCACTTTGGATAATGCTGACAACTGAGAGTAAAAGTCTAACCCGTCTCAATTGATCCCCCTCTATTCCTCTTGGTATTTGTGCAAGTATATTAAATGATTCTACACAACCATCAGCTAGTGCATTACGCAAACGCAATTCCGTACGGATGAAGATGGAATTACCATCTTCGACGTTTTCATTATCACCTTCATTCTGAAAGATAAAAATAATGTACAATAATCTTGTAAGAGTATTATAAGAATTGATCATTGTACAATAATTACCTCGGGTACATTAGGCATCTTGTTGACCTTCAGTTGTGAGGATCCATTACCAATTATTGCCTTATTATGACTTATGTGGTCAGAAGAAGCAGTTTTAGCAAATCCCATTACTCCTGATGTAGCTGTCAAGGAAGTTTTTGAAGTATCTGGTATATCCATACTTGATGCATTTGAAGTACGACCATCACGTCCACCAACATCATATTGATTTGATGAACCACGTCGAATCGAGAACCAACGTGATAAACGACCACCAGGTGATTCTCCTGGTGTGGTATTCTCTTCACGTTGAGATGCTGCATTATTGGCATTACCGTTTCCAGTGGCATTGCCTCCTGACGGACAGGTGGTGGTGGAACGTCTCATAATCATATTTGTAGTTTCTTGGGTCAATTTACTTGTCGAAGTTTGTATTAAGTTGGATGAGCTTGTTATATTTACTGATCCTGAATGTGAATTCCATTTGTGGAAGGACAAACGCTGTTTGGCTTTATTGATCGTGGAACGGAATTGTGAATTGCGGTGATCACCGCCACTCAATAATACTCCGGCCTCCTCGATTTCTGCACAAATATCTCTATCTTCTTCAGAAGTGTTTGCAGCAATTGTCAATTGTGTCGATGTATTCACATCCAGTATTTGTTCGTTGTCTAATACCGCAATCTCTTCATCAGTTTCACTAGATATTGTTGACGCAGTTCCTGGTGATGTGCTGGTTGTTGCTGCTACTGCTGCTGCTGCTGCAGTTACTTTATCATCACCAACGGCAGCCGGGCCACCGCTGGCGTTATAACCACCACCGGCAATTGTAAGGGATTGAGTGCCGATCTGTGCGGCGTGTAATTGAGCTTGTGTTGTTGTTATAACTGGCACTGCAGTTGCTGTAGCTATGGTTGATGTACTATGTGTACTGCTGCTACCAGCTCCACCTGTGGGTGATGAGGCTGTGCTGTTATTACTATGATTTTTATTGCTATTTACAGCAATAAGTTCATCCTCCCATGAATCAGAATTCAATTTTTGTTCATCTAAAAATAAAAGAAAAAAAAAAACTGAATTAATGATTTGTGAGTGAACACAGTTGAAGTCAACTGTTGTATGGCAACTGATGAAGTTGAATTGTGTATTTCTTCAATTTGCATTACTTAAAGAATATAAAATTCTCAACAACAATAACCCACGCATCCATCCATTCATCGATCCATCCTATGTTTATATCCAAGAAGTAAATGAAAAACTTGATTTGGCATCACTTGTGGTCAATAATATTATACAATAAAATGCGATGGTGTCGGCGTCAATTGACATTGACTTGAATTGAGCCATAAGTAATAGTTGTAGTTGTGATAGTAATTGTAGATAGTCTGTCTGTCAGTCAGCCAGTTAGTCAGTATGTTTGTCAGTACCTGTAATTAACTGCTTCAATGACAAATTAAAATAAGCATCGATAATTCAGACCACACCACACCAATCCGAACCAAAACAAACCATACTATACCATACCATACCATAACAATGTGGCTTCAGATTAATTCAACTTAACTCTCTACTTAATTCAATTCAATTAAATTCAAGTCAGTACAGGATTGTTCAGTCTGTCAGTCAGTTCGTTCATAATGCGTGGGTTTTAGTTGCCCATAAGCTTTTTATTTTCAATACATACCCTAGACAGATATGATAATTCAATGTTAAGTTAATGTATATGAATATTTGTTTCTGATGATTCATAAACACAATGAAGTACAAAAATAGAAATCTATCTCAAACATTTACAAATTATGCAAATGATTTTCTTCTGACAATTATCTAAGTTCATTTACTATACAAATAGTTAGAGGGATTTATTCTTAGTTTTTTTTTTAGTGTATTTGTGTGTTGTATTTGAATTTTGTGACATGTCCAACAATAGTCTTATAGTTTGTGAACAAAACTTTATCCACCAATTTCTTTATCAGCAGCAAACTTCATAGGAACATTCTTCAGACAATGAAGAAAATTTCATCTAAATCGATTCAGCAGTTTAGGAATCCATAGGGAACATATTCACATACATACATTTGGAACTTTAATATATCATAACTTTTATATGGTAATGGTATTATTTACATAAATCACTGACTGTCCGACTAAATTTAAATTTGCCATCACATTATCAGATAGAGTGGGCTGGGAACAGCTAAGACCCAAGCCCATCCGGAACTCCCATGTATGGTATACGGATACCTCTAAGACGGATACTGTCGTTGGAGCAGGAGTTTCTGGAGAAAACCCTACTTTGAGATGACTATTTAGTGGTATGGAACAAGAGCACTCAGTTTTCCAGGTAGAAATTCATGCATTAGAATTATGCCTTAGAGAAGAATTAAATTGTGCCTCTGTTAGCTAAGCGGCTTGAAAGCATTTTTAAGATTGTCTGGGATTGCTTAATACTACTCAAAAGATTGGCTTCAAATACCCAGGATTGAAAACCGCTTCAAAAATCGGTGTGGTTCAGTTCAGTGTTTCGAATCACTTAAAGGAAACTTATACCGGTGCAAGAAGCGGTTTATGGGTACCTCTAAACCGCGGTTCGGTTCGGATCAAATGGTTCAATATTTTTGCAGTATCTACATATATTATATATCAAAACTTTTCTTTTATGAAAATTATTATTTCAAGAAACATTTGGTGATACAGTATTCAAATTAAATAAAAGAATGTGCTCTAAAATGTCTTCATCTACATTTACCCTGAAGTCAAATAAAATAAATTTTAGTAGATTTATCATAAGAATTGCATTTTTAGCATGAACCGAACCGAATCATTTTTTGGAGTGGTTAACGGTTCTGTCTTTTTAACATAAAAACGGTTCGGTTCGAAGCCCATAAAGCGCGACGGTTCGATTCAAAAACCGGTTCGGTTCAGAACCGGTTTGCAACCCTGCAAATAACTATTTAAATCTTATCTGGCTACCTGGACATAGTTGGAGTCTTGGGAACGAAGACGCAGATGTACTCACAAGGAAAGGAGCTGCTAGTGTCCTCATTGGATCAGTGCCATTCTGCGTGTTCTACAAAAGCTAAACTCGAACAAAGGCTTGATAATAAATCACATCAATATTGGATAAACATAAAAAATTTTAGAGTAGCTAAAATATTCAGACCAACTAGGCCTCGCAAAGGAACACAAGAACTACTGAGACTAAAGAAATTCGTATTGCCTCTGGTTTCTTAACAGAACATTGCAGAGTGATGACACATGTGGGTCAGTCAAAACGATCAATAAGGACTAAGTAATAAAGAAGAGGAGACAGCAGAGCATTTGCCTGATTTGGACCAGACTCCACTATCTGGGTAGTCAGTACATGGAACCCAATGAAATTACGGATTTACCTCCAAAGAGAGTTTTGGAATTCTTGTTGAATAACAGAATCTGGCAGGAGCTGTTATTATGTTAGGCACATTCGTGGCCGCAATGCCGAGGAGTATTACTCCCCGCCCTTCCCTTAATTTAATGTAATCTCTGGAAAACATAGCATCCATACTTCAATGAATTTCTAATATCAACTTTTAAATTTTATAAGAATTTTATTATGGTATTTGCAGATGATCGTACGAGTATTGTACTAATAAAGATTTAAATTCAATTGAAGGAAATCTATTTCAGTGGTGATCATGGTTACCGATCAATCAACCAATGTCTTATGATTCTTGTTTAGAATTGTTACTAAGTAGTACTACTAATATGCGCAGTAATAAAAGAAATCCAGTGATTCATTCAAATGGCAGGCAACATTAAGTCCTTGTTCACACTCAGCATCATGCTCAGCAGCTCGTGTCGTTGATTCTTCTTTGGTTACGCAATTCTTTTTTAACAATCAGCATTAGTACGCTACAAACTATTTTCACATTCCTCACTCTCGCTCACATCCATCACTCCACAAAAGCCAAAATACGCGAAAGAAGAAAACGAAAACGTCGGTAGAACTGCGATCTGTTGCTAGTAAAAGCAGCTTGGCTACCCTGTCGGCCTCTTGTTTCTCTTGTCAACAAACAAAAGTTGCGAGAGAGAATGCAGTCGCAGACAGGCTGAGTCTGAACAAGGTCTAATGATCTATGATCACAACCGAAAAAAAAATAATGTTTGCTGACAATTGCATCCATCGTTACAAAAGTTTAAGATATGTGAGTACAATAAAAATAAGCTTCCAGTAGTAAATTTTATAATTATAATTTTTATATAATATTATTAGTCACCAAAGAATAAGAAACCCAAATGCATTGGGTCTCACACTTGATGCACTTTTTTCAGTTTCCAATCATATAGTACTCAACTAAAAGATACAGAGACAACACAAATGCAACACACATAATAACAAATAATAATAACAAATCATAATTATTATCACAATCTTCATTATCGTTATCATCAACATTTTATGGTCAATCGAATCATTTAATCACATTATTGTCGGCTTTTCATTTACATGATGTGGCCGTTGTCATAACGGAATTTAGTTTCTCATTCGACAAATAGCATTATTTATTGTTGCTGCTCCTTATCCAGTTCATCCTTGTCATCAATACAATAATAGTAATAAAAAGGAGCAGCATCTAAAAGAACAATAACAAAACAAACAACAAAAAGAAAATAGAAGTAGCAAGAACTCTATGGTAGTATGTGACGCCTGCCTGTTTGTCTGCCTGCCATTTCTTGTTTTTCACATTTGCTTTTGTATTCTTTCTTTATACTAAGTACTTAACATACGATAAGTTATTCAAGGAAAAACAGACATAGCCATGGCTAGCCATCTATAAATATTCAAATACCCTTGGCAGAAGGAAGAACAGACCAAAATAAACGTGTATTGTGTCAACGACAAATATTCCATCTCCAACGTTTTTCAAATCAATTGACTTAATTCTTTGCAATTCAAATGAAGTGAACAGACAAATTATATATAAGTGTTGACTTTATTCTTAACCTCAGAAAAAGAAGATGAATGAAAAAGGAAGCTCAATACTTAGTATGGAGGAGGATTATGAATCAAAAACATTATGGGAATTTGTTAGATATTTGAATATATGTATATACAATAAGTATTGTATAAAGCATAAAGACATGATGAAAAAGAAAAACAGGTGAGCTAAAATAAGAAAGATAACCATTAAGGAACTAAAGAAGTAAAAAGAAAGGAAGGTGTTAGAATGACACTAGAAAGGAAAGTAAGTAGAATTTCAAGAAGAAAACGAAATGAAATACAGGAAGGAAATTATTAATGATTATTTTGTGAGTTCAACACACATGAAGAGAAATAAAAGAACAGTGAAGAAAACATACAATATAACATAAGTACGACATGAATTCAGATAGAGTATGAAAAACACACTTCCCACATTGACACTCATTGATTGTTATCAAATTGCAGTGAGATTTCTTTCTCAAAATACTGTAATTTTTGAGTTAAATCTTCCATAAATATTGTAAGTGTCTGTACAGTAAAATGTAGATACATCTTATCTAAATCTGACCTAGTACTATATACATAAGTAACTACATATGTGGGTGTTGCCTTTGACTACTCTATGAATTCATTTCTTTTTTTAGTCATCATCACCAGTATCCTGTACACGTTTTAGATCAAATAGATGTAATCCTTTCATGTACAACATACTACAACAATACATATGTTACAAGCTTGTAAGTTGCCTGCAATATGTGAATGCGTGTGTGTGGTTGTTACATATACTATGACTACTATAAGAGTGTCCTTCAATTGGAAAGTTACAATATTCTCATTATAATAGAAACATTATTTATTTATTTTTTTTTTTTTAACATTTTGATATACACATGTATGTATTTGTGTTCACCGATGTAATTGTATTTTCTTCAAAATTCATCAGATATATTGTACTTCCAATTCTCAACTTAAATTTCGGAAACTGGGATTGATAAACGTCAATCAATGTCCCCTTGGATATATGTATATCCGTTGGTACCAATCTCAAGTCATACTTATTTTAGTCGTATGACTCATTCCTTGGTCAGGAACAAGGCATCTCTCAAGCCTCTGCTGCTCTGTGGGTCACAGCACCCGGTTGTATAACGCCACTTCACGTCAAGCTCTCACTCTACCCGAATTTGGGTACAACCGCAGCCACCACGATACTATAATAAAGGGGCCGTCTCCGCTGACCAGCACGGAACAAGTTTCGTGGTACTACCAATTTTAACCCCAAATAGTTCTTGAGGGTGGTGGCCTAAAAATCAAAACATAGCTCTCTGGATTAAAATGCAGGCATAACCCACAGATGGCCCAGTATACCAGTACACTATATTCATGGATATAGCTTTCTCACTGTTCGGAGCGAGGTCTGCAGCAGCATTCATGAGATTAAAGATCAAACGAACTATGTCCCGACTGTGACAAGGACTTTAGCAAATGGATAGTAGAATACCTCTTGTCAGGTAGCGTGATAAGATCACTACCAGTATACTCAATACAGTCTTTTTTCAATTCCAATAACAAATTTAATGCAAATTTTCTACCACATGTGTATATATATGTGTATGAATAATCGCAAATTTTACAAACTAATCATGAAATATTGCGATGCTTACATAACATTACTAAAGTATTTCAAACACACCTTTAATAAATACTGTGTAATTGTTTGTCATCTTTTAGCTCCTTAAATATTTTCATTGTTCTATTTGTATGCTATGTAGATAAAAGAAAACTCATGATATCCAAAAGTATTATTTAGTTTATAAGAAATTTCATTCTAATTAATAATAAATAGTACCAGCAAGAATCATTTTTTGATGCCAGACAAGACCAGGCATTTAAGATTTCTACTAGCCATCAAATCAAATTTAAAACATTTAAAATTAATTTAATATGTTTGTATGTGTACATAGTTTTATAAGCAAATATTTATATCTACAATATTTGGAACAGAACAAGGAGCGGGTCAGGTGGGTACCATGGGCCGGGCCTGTTGCTTGTGTAAGACTAAGGAATTTAGATAGAATGTTTGAGAAGAAATTTTTGTAATGTTCTTCAAACTAATAATACTATACACACAATTATATGAAATTAATTATAAAATCAGGAGCAGCAACAACAACAACGACAAACAAGAGGCATATCAAGTTGAAGAGGAGATGATGGAAGGAAATGAAGTGTAATAAAGCAATAAGTACGAGTAAAGGCAAATAATAAAGTGAAGTATAGTATGTACCTAGACGTATGTAAGAAGAACCACCATTTAATGGTAATACTATGAATAATAAAACAACACAACACAACAGAACAGAAGAAGAGAAAAAGTAGTATTAGTAGTAGTAGTAGTAGAGCAGAAATTTATTTCACAAATTCAAGATATTTACATAGTATACCACCACCGTACCCTACCATTATCTTAGCTCCACCATCTACTATTACTTGGCAAACACAAAATGATATATACAATAATAAATTAAAATTGGAATTAAATTGTGAAAATGAAAGAGAGTTAGAGCACATCGGAAAGTCACAGGAAAAGTGAATTGCAAATACTTAAATGAGAGATGATTATCAGTGAGTATTTGTACAATATGAATGTAGTATGTATGTATAAATGAATGAATAAATGAGTGTTTGAGTGATTGAATATTTTGAATTATGAGCTTTAATACATTGACAAGCAAAACAGATAGATAAATAGATTCAAAGACTGAAAAATGTTGGGATGTTCAGAGCATGAAATTGAGTATTCTCACTGATTAATTTTGTATTTAATAAACTGCTGCGACTAATTAGGGTTTTGTGTTGACATTCAACACACACAGAGGCATCTTCTTTATATGGTACATCATCCTTTTCATCATTTTTGTGAAATCAAAAATTTTAATTAATATTAAAGATAATTAAAATTGAATAATCAGGCTCTTCATGAAATGATCAACATGACAAAAAGATAATGCTTTGATTCTTTCCCCATACACATATTTCTGTATGCTGATTGTTCTTTTTTGTTTTATATTCTATTTGTTCTTTTCTCACTAGCGTATACTTAATATATATTTTTGTTAAGTAAATTTACTTTTGTTGAAACGTCAATTTAAAGTCTTAGTTTAGCTTTGATTTGATTAACATTATACAATATAAAGCATAAATAAATATTTAAGGATTTTAATTGCTATTGTACTTCTTTGATATTATAAAAAAAAATATATCAAGTATACGCACACATAAATCCTTATTTTATTAACAAAGTTTTTCAAATTCAAACGAAATTTGTACTTAATGAAATATGTATGTATTACTAAATGTCCTTACACATGGTTATCTCTCTACCCTACATGTCTATGTAGAAGATTATACACACGTATTGCATTTACAAGCACATAAACGTGCTTGTACTTTTATACTATTGTATTGTATTAAGTATATTAGAGGTCATGTTTTGTGTGTAGTGATTTTCTCCCTGTAATCCTTGTTTCCATTTATTCCTTTTTATAAGCAGAATTTCCTCTTTTTTTACGTCCTTGAGTTTCTTTCTTTTATATCAAATTCATTTCATTTCAAATTCTAAGGAATCAGATGAAAGAATGATACGAAAGCCATGCAATCGCCCACATTGACTCAGGATATACAATAATTCTGTATTCCATGGAAACTGCAATTATCCAGGTTTTTCAGAATCAGATACAATAGTATAATACAAGTATATTGCACACAAATGTATATCTTATTCAAAGAAACAAACAAAAGCTAAAGAGAAAAAGCAGACAGGTTACCTTTGATTATGTGAGTATTTTACAGATACGTGTGTATATTGTATGGAATTGCATAGATACAAAGTAAAATATTCTTGTTAAAATTAAACAATGAATTTTAGACCATAATTGCTAAGAGAACATAATAACCTCTTATAACTGGGATTTTAGATATTCTTCTTAATTAGCTCGATTCCGGGAAACTCAGAAATTTATGATTCAACTGTATTTTGATTGTTTAGTGTAGTCGGAGGAAAATTAGAATGATACAGTTAGTGTGTGTTCAAGGAGATGCTATGTAGAAACGTATGAAGATAAGGCAATTGAAATTCTTCTTGGATATTTGGTTTTGTAATGATTTTGTACTGGTATAATATTTGTAGTACTCGTGTGTTTATTAAACAATAAATTTTTATTATAATGAAATGCTAACGCCAACGCTTAAATAATAAGTTATACATATAAAGTAAATGAGTGATGAATGTATGGATAGATGCATGGCTTGAGTGTGACGAGTAAATAATAGAATGAGTAAATGATTGGACTGTTGGCTGTGCGCCTACATGTATGCTGCATTATATTATGCTGGACTATTAATCTTGTTAATCAATTGTTGCTTAAATTTGCATACAAATTTTCTTCATTCAATTTTATTTTCTTATATTTGTATCTCATTCAATTAGTCACGAAAAAACATCAAAAAAATTATGTTACTTACTCACTCAGTTAGTCAGTCAGTCAGTCAAACAGTCACATTGCTTAAATTCATTCATTCATTCATTATTTTATTCAATTTTGCCAATTGTTTAGCAAGATTAATGAGAAATGTTAATATTTTATGGTCTTCTTATTGTTGTTGTTTTTGGTTTTTGGTTTTGTTTTGATTTTCTGCTTTATTTTTGTTATTTTATTTAAGCTTAATGATTCTTGTGTTGGTTTTGTGTATTTTTTTTTGTTGTTAATTTTATTATTTATTTACATTTTGTTTTTCTTCTGTTTAGTGGCATCATTTGTTGCTTGCCACAAACTTGTGTTCAAAGAATGCTAATAAATGTTTATTTATTGTTTTGTGTATCTTTTGTTCTTGTATTTCTACAATACATACCTACTTACATACTCTCATATAGTCGTGTATATATTGTATCATTATAGCTTAGGTTGCGTTGTTTAGGTTGGTTGTGTTTGGTATTTGTTAATGCTAATATTACTGATGATGTTTGGGCGTCTTACAATACTAAGTGTAATGAAGTCAGTGAAGTCATATGTATCACCATTTATTTCACAATAGATTTTTATTTTATTTACTGGTTTTCTTAACTTGCTAACACAACTAACAAATGTTAACTGTGGCAAAATGAACTTAATGGTAAATCACTTATCCGGTATGCAGAACCTGATCAGATTCAGAGGGTGATGTCTTTTTAGGCAACATGATTGTCTGGTGCTTTACAATAAGTTGATTGCCAAGAATCTTGTGAAGTCTTCCCTCTAATCTTTAAGATCTACTTACAAAATATTGATGAATATACTATAATACTAATGAGCGATCAAAGCACTTTAAAGGCATGTGACAAAATTCGAAGGATCATTCACTTAAATGTTTGCGTGAACTAGTCACATCAGTCACTTGGACCAATTGTAACAATATAATTTTCTCTAACAGGCACGACCAAGTGATCAATACCATCTATGCATATAACACGACAATACTATTCAACTTCGATGCACCGAATGAAGGAAGCGGTAGAGAAAATGAACACCTACCTAAAAAGATTCCATACCTGAGTCAAGCGTTGGAACATAGCCAACACCATCAAATCCATCAACTGCATGGTCACTCTAAGAAGAGGCATGTGTCCAGTTGCAATTTACAACTCAAGCATCATTCCTCAGCTGGATCATATCCGATAACTTGATCTGAGCTTGGACAAACGCCTATCAAGAAACTGAACAGGCTCTTCTGACCTTCTAAAAAAATTACCGAAATACCATGCTGCTTAGAGATCTTAAGATTACCCACAGTAATAAAAGTGATCAAATTACAGAGTAGTCGCTATCATACAAAAGCTTTTGACGCATCCAAACCCACTGGCGTCCGCCCTCACTCAATTGCTTAATATGGTGTAGACTGAAAAGGCTACATGATCGCACGATCTCTCTCTAAGAAAAAGTAACAGCCCTTACACATTTAATTTTTCTTTTAATCATAGTGTTAAAGAGATAAAATTTATAGCAATCGGGCACAAATACATACGTCCAAATCCCCATCACACACAACTACAATAATTTGTCAAGAGTTCCTTGATTACACTAAGCGACCAAAAAAGATTTTTTTCTATAAAATTAGTATTAATGAACACGAAAATGTAATCGGTTTTCATCTAACACTATTTGTATAAAAGTGGATGTATGTTTGTTTGCTATGGATTCCGAAACAGCTGAATCGATTTTGATGAAAATTTTAGTCAAACTTAAGCATAGTCTGAAGAGTGTTCCTGTGAAGTTTGTTGCGGATCGATTCAGCAGTTGTTGAATGAGTTTGTTTTATTATATACTAAAACAAGTTCGTTTTTGAAATTGTATGTTTTTTTTTTTTTTTTGACAAGGTCATCAATAGTTTTGAAATGATAATGGATCCAAAATGATTCTTATTTCCTTAAAGTCTTCATATCATCATTTGAATGGAATGATGTAAAAAAATGTGTCAGAATCGGTGTATTATGCTCATATTATTGTAATTTATCGTATACGCATCTTGTATGCATTCTGTTCAATTATTATGCTGTTTTATTTTGTTTATAGTTTTCTTCTTCATTAGTATTGCGATTTTTCTTTATTGAAATAACTTTTAATTCTTAAACAAAACTTTGGTGCTTACAGTTGGATTGCAAATTTTCCATTTCATTTTGTTTCTTGTAAAAGTTTTCTTCTTTGTAATTCAAAATTCTCGAATTGATAGATGTTTTATTCCTGTTGGCGGAATTGTGTAATTTTTTGTTGTTTGTTTTTGTCTTTAGAAATATGTATTCAAAAAAGAAAGTGTTTTTCACCTGGCACTTTACGTATTAAATATTTTACTGTTGTATTGTTCTTTATTCTTATGTCAATAATTCATAAAACAGTTCCACTTCCATTATATGGTATACTCGTAAAACTCACTTTGAAATCTCTGCAGTTTTTAATTAAAATTGTTTTAGTATTTCTAACTTTTTGAGACACAGAGAGAGAGTGTCGTCACAAGTTTATCGTGGCACATTTGAAGTGCAACTGAACAATGAAAAATTAATTTGTGTGCCATCTTACTGAGTCAATTTGAAACTGAGTTGTTCAACGTCACAATTTTTACTTGGAATTGCACTTTAAAGTAGTCTCTTAACTATGAGTTGCAGGAAATGATGGCCAAGCAACTATTGTTATGTTTCCATTAATAATGTTACCCAGTTTTCATTGGAAACTCCTTCAGCTTCATAATAATGTATCATCACGATTCAGCTCGCTTGGACTTTTGTCCTGTTGTACTATATTCTGTTCTGTTCTGTTCTGTTCCGTTCTGTTCTGTTCTGTTCTTTAGTCAAATTCATCTCAATTTCAAACCCAATCTCTCATCCTTCCTGCCTGCCTTTACTTGCATGTCTTCATTTCACTTATTCATTGATTCCATGAATGAAGCAATAGTAGCTGTGACCTACTGCTTTGCTGTGCTTTTGTACTTGAGGTAGAGTTCAGTTCCACAGTCGGAAAATCTCTTCTATTGACATTTCCCCTGGAAATACAATAAAGCATTCTATTTTTGTGTGTATGGCCTTCATATTCCAACATTTGCATGGAATTCGAGAAATTGTCCCACTTTTCAACTCAACATGCATCTTGATTGTTGCCGTATAAGGGTGGCACGTGTCACAAAGTGGCACAGCATTAATATTTTCATAATCATCATCATCATCATTTTGAAATTACACAAAATTCACATGAAATTCGAGAACTATGCTCCTGGCTTTGACATTTATACGTAAATCGTTGTATCGTATAACATAAAATCTTATTCATACTATTGAGTAATGGAGAATGGGTGGGTGGGTGTTTGGATTGGTTCATGATTCCCTCTCAATATTCATATCTCCACAATTGAGTTATCATCTTTCATTTATTCATTCATACATATATGTACATATTTATTCTTTCATTCATAAGAGAGTCAATAGCAATAACGGCACGATATCATCTAAAAAGTAGAATGATGATGATTTCTATTTTAAGAACATAACATAGTCCACCGAACATCAAAAACAGCATGAACGGCAATGGCAATGGCAAACGATAACGAAAATAACAAATATAAAAATCCACCAGTCCATAGGAAATTGCAAATTTTGCAATAAGGAAAAGAACTTATGCAAAAAACATGACTACTATTGTTGATTTGGTCAAAAAGGAAGAGACAAAATACAATATGCAATGATTTGCGATTAGATGCGTGTGTTTTGAGTATCCTCTGTGACAGTAAAATGTCACGAAATACGCGAAATGTGTTTAGAAAATAATCACACTAATCACACTTAATAACTTTTGCTAAGAGCACACACAGTTCATTGTCAATTCCTAAGGTTTTCATCACAATCAAATCGGATGATAATGAGTACTTATATTTTTTTAAATAAGATATACAAAGTTCTATAAAAGATTTTTCCTATGAATTCGCACTAAGTTGCCAACAATAAGGCAAGGTTGGCTGGCTTTATGATTCTATGCAATTGACTTCATGTTCATCCTTCGATAGTACTTATCAAGAGAAACTGAAAAGCAAATAAATCGCGCAATAAAAACGTTCTTGTTGTTGTATGTTTATTTTCCTTTTGATTGAATAGAAGTTTTTGATGATTAGAATGGCCATGGTGATGATTAAGAAAATCCTATGCGTCCTTTATACATGTACATACAATACAAACGTTTCTAAGTATCATATTGTATCTTAACACAATTGTGGTTGCCTATCATTATGACATCATCATCACCATCATGAATTACAACAAGGATGTTTTTCTTTTCAATTTATTATTATTATTATTTTTTTTTTTTTATCAGCCTTAAACAGTTTCAATGTCAAAAACAGATAAAACCAACAAGCAACAAGTTGCTTTATACAATGTTTTTATTGTTTAATGTGAGATACTGATGCTGATGCTGATGATGATAATGGTCATGGCAATGGCAATGATGATGATGTTAATACACGTGAGTAATGAGATTCCTGTTATATGAGAACAGGAATAAAAGTGTTTGATAGATTTAATGAAATGAAATGAATTATATAGTGCTGTTTTTATACAATATTATTATTTGTATTATTTTTATTAATTTTAAATAAAATGGCCACTCAATTTGCAACAATTAATGATTTTTATTGAATGAAGAGTTAAGAGCAGAAGTATTTAGAAGGAATTATGTGTCAAATAATCGAGAATCTGTCTAACACTCTCAACTTGATCGATCGACTATGCGAAAACATACTCAACATAACTAGATAGAAATATCATCATACATTTTAATGAAAGAGAAAGATTCAAATAAAGATAATGATGGTATAGTTGAAATAAAGATCGAATCACATTTCTTATTCTTAAGTACATGTGATTATTGCCAAATTCACAAATTTCGGAATTTTGAAAATAATTTAAACAATTTCAAAATATTTCCACCGAAGCACTAAAAGAAAAAAGTTCGTTTTTTTGGCATAAGGTAATTTATATTTTAAAATTGAATTACTTAGTCAATCTAAATGCCCTGATGAGGAAAAAAAATGCCTCATAATTTATCAGAGTGCCAACCCTACAGTACAACTGTAATAAAGTCAAATGTTCGAACCACATCAGTGTTAATATTGGTGGCACAAATTTCCAAACTTTGTGCTTAAGTGGTGTGGTGCATAAAAGTCAATTTATATATGTAGTATTATGGAAAATCCCTGTGCAGGTATTTATTATTATAATTTTGCTTCAATTTTTCTCTTATTGTGCCTGTTGTCCAATTGTGAAATATTTTGTAATTGTATAACCACTAACAATTGTATTTGCGTGCCGTGAAAGTCTCCAGATTGTTGTAAAACTAAGCATTTTTGAGACTTTTTGCTCCTTTTCATATAAATCTCGTTTATCTAGGAACATACGTGTTTGGCCATGAAGCACTTCAAACCAAAGTCTAATGGCAGTGGCAACAGTAATGATGGAAATACAGCTAGACATGCGTTTTCGAATTTACGGTTACTATCATCTATATTAGCAATTGATTTCGAAATTATCCATTGTTTTCATATACATATTTCTTGCCATTACACATTGAACTCTGAGAAATTTAAAAACTTTTGCTTTGAAACATTAACTATGTATATGGAAAATTGTCCTTGGTACCCGATGTCTCCTACAGTACACATGGTTACAAAATATTGGAAAACTGCATAGTGCATCAGAGGCAAGACATAAACTGTTCAAAGGTGACAGAAGATCACATGTCAGAAAATGTAGACGAGTCAACAATATGTCTGACGTTTTTCACAGAGCTATGGATTCATCTGATCCGTTATTATCCAACATCTGCATAATATAACGTAAAAAACAAAAAAAAAAAAAAATAAGCTTACCAGCAGAAGTTGGCGCCCTATTGAATGAAAATAATTTAATGGGTGATCCAGATGAAGATGAAGAGAATGATGGAAGAATATGATGAACGGCATAGTTTTGGAGTTGTTCAAATTAGCTTAGAAGAAGAGTTTAAGAGACGAAAAAGAATATAAAGTCTGAAAACTCTGTGCGGTAAATTTTATAATCAATCATTTTAGCAAGATTTTAATTATAACTTTATTTTTCAGAATCCAGAGACTCCATCATTTTTCTTTTCATTTAAATGTACTTTGCTGTTTACTATGAGTTTTTAAAAAATTTATTTAAAGCGTTATATTTTTACTCATTCTTTAATCAAAACTTCAGAAACATTGAAATAAAGTCGTTAAAATTTGGCTCAGGTTGAAAGCTTTTAAAACAAAAAAGTTAGTTTAAATCGGTCTGCATGCGGTCGCTTTTCATAATTTTATTAATCTCCTAAGCTAATCTGTAGATTGTCAAGGCTCAACTATTTTGCATCTGTGACAATTCGAGAGACGCTAATTGCAGATGCGCCTTTATTGCATTACTCGGCCGATCCGGAAAGAAGGTCGGGGATATAGTGACACAAAAATCGAAGTGCTTCTAGTCCATTGGAATGACAATGCAATTGTCACAGTTCTTACACATTATGAGCTGTATATCCCGGCTCACTGTGTGAAAAGTTATAATAGAAAATCTTCGAATAAGTCAATATTACGAGAACCTATAATACTACTACTGATGGGGAGCGTTGATCTTTTTGACAAAGCAACGAATATATATAGTGTAATAGCTCGCTGATTGCGAGTGCTTTTGATGCTTGCATGTTGAACGATTGGAAGCTTCATTGTCTTCTTAGAATTTTCTCAAACGACCAAAGAATAATGCTAAACCGTTACAATTATGCCACACTTAGATTTTTGCATTTTTGCGATAGAGAGGCTGGTCAGATGGGACAACGGCAGATCTTAAACGCCATCTTATCGATCAACACCAACAACACGATACGACAATGAGATATAACTGAATCAATACCAGCAATAAATGGATTAACATATTCTAAAACCATCCAGTGCTCCCTCCAATATTTAATCAAATATAACAGATTATCATAAACTACACGTAGTATTGTAAGTAATAATAGTACAATAGTATGTACAAAAGTATGAGTAGATGATGATACAATTTGTAAGTTAGTTGTAGTAAACCAGAAACACCAAAAGTTCATTTTCCTTTTGCACATTTTATTCATTCATTCAATCATTCCTATTGATAGAAAAGGGCATCTCTCACTCACAAAGTATAAATGATCTATTAAATTTGAGCATATTTAAGTGATCGATATATACTATTAAATAAGTGTACATTGATTAATCTTGCTCAGGTTCCGATAATGTCCACCAATAGATCTGTCTAGTTTTAATCTATTTACTATGTGTTTCTGAACAAATCTTTTTGTTTTATTGCAGTATCGCATTTCCATCATATGATCTAAACACTATTAAAACATATACATTGCTGTTAAATGTATAAAACTTAGAACAGATTCTTATATGAAAAGTACAAATAAAATAAAATTTTATTCTTTTCTTTGCTTTTTATTTTCCATTTCTTCTTGACAACAACAACAACAAAAGATATTTCATTTTCTTTATTTATTTTTGCCTCTTGCCATATGGTGCGTATACGTGATTTTAATAAAAAAATCAATTGCTTACAGTTATCTACGCATATAGTATACATTCTCATAATAAAATTGAAAAAAATCAACACTGAAATCAACATTTCAGTTAAGTTTTTGTCTCCAAGTTTAAATGTACCTTTAAGTTTAGAATATAAAAAAGAAGACTTCCTTCTAGGAATAGATAGAGGAAGTATGTTAGTATCAGATTTTTTTTTATCCACACCTCATATGTTTTATGGCATCTTAGTTTCTAGATCTGTCACATGTTTTCTTTTTCATTTTGCAATTAATTAATATTTTGAAAAAAATCAAAATAATGATGATGGCGTTATGGGCAACTAGTAACATTATCATAATATGATATTGTATAGAAGTACAATAAAATAATTAATACCTACATAGTACTTTATGGTTGTTTTTTGTGATTAAAACATACAAGCTCTGGGCTATCTCGTGACTGGGTTCATAAGTCCATGACCTTTTGTTTTGATGTCGAAAGACTCTCGATTGAACTGAAACTGAACCGAATCACTTGTGGGAATCATGTTATTACATTTCCAATTACAGTATACAATATAATATTGTAGTTGTATGTAGTACCTTCTAACATTTTTGTTGTTCTAATTGTTCTATTCTAATTGGCCTTGTTCTCTTTAATCACTTGTTTATTGACTTTCCTCTTTCATTCTCATTGTTTATTCAACAAATAGCGTTATTTTATTCATTGTATATAAGACACACGGACACACATACAGTAATACTATATCACTTAGTTACCGTTATTTACATAAATATCTTATTTCCATTCATCTTTTCTTTCTTCATTCTTTTAATTTTTATTTTGCTGGTAACACACAGTCCGTTATAAACGTATAACATATTCCAAGCAATTACAATAATATCCCCTTCCTTCTGTTCTTTTTTTATCAATAACTAGAACAATAAAACCAAACTCGATAGTCGAGTAGTCCCAACTTCAATAGCCTCTATTGCAAATTCGAATAACAATGCACATATGCTAAAGACACAGAAATAATCTGAAGATGAAGGAAGATCTGTGTCTAGCACTAAGTATTTTAACTTCATACTCCAGACTATATAGTATATACATATTGGTTGTTCGGAAAGTAATTTGGTTCTTTAGTTATGATTTTTATTTACGATTTTCTTATAGTTAAAAAATATTTTATTGAATTATAAAAACTGATCCAGGTGATTTTTCACATCCCCATTTGAAGTAACAGGTTTAATGTGTAAAAAGTTTTGTAGTGCAAGATCTGGAGAATATGTTGAGTGTAGCTGTATATACCATTCAAGCTGTAACATTTTTTGGAGAGTTACCAAACTTGTGTGAAGAGCACTGCAATTTTTCTATTTTTCTGCCGCTTGAAAAGCAAATCACAAACGTCAAATCGTCCGTAAGACCATGGGGAACCTATATGCCCAGCTTTGAGATAAAACCTAAGCATTTCAAATGATCATGAGCGGTCGAATTCTATAAATTTAATCTCTCAGCGATCTCATGACTTGTTATTCGCCGTTTTACATCAATCAATGCCTTTATTTCGTCTTCATCAGCTTTCACTGGCCTTCCTCAGAACGTGGTGGATCTTCAACATCCAAACTACCTTAATGAAATTTTCGAAACCAGTTTTGACACTGGCGTACTGTCATACATATCCTCATTCATACGCATCGGATAATTTTGTTCTTGCTTGAACAGGATTTTTACCTTTTTGATAGAAAAAAAGAAAATTATGCCGAAATGCTGCTTTTCACCTTCCATATTTGATAGGGCAGGCATATTTTTCACACAAGCGTTGCCAGATCAGATGTTAAAATGCAATATATGATATGATTTTCGGCTTTCCGAACAATACGATAATATATATATATCAAATTTCATTTCCATGATAAATGTCTCGAAAGAATACGACTTTATTGGTCAAAAATCAAACTCACAAGAACATACCTTGCTTTCCAAAAAAGTAGGATAACATGACATGCAGATCACGTATATTTCGGACATACTCATTATATAATATATACAATATATTTTTACAAATGCAATATACACTCTTTAACTCATAAAGTGGCGTATAAGTTCACAACTAATAGCTTGCAACATGCAAGAAAAACGCAAGTATCTCACATAAATTATGAATGCAAAAATAAAAAAAAAGAAATAAATAAAAACCCATTGATGAAGATGCGAGGGAGAGAGGGGGGATAAAAGAATTAAGCATTTCAAGAACTCATATCAATGCTTCATTATGGATGAGTATGAGAGTATGTACTAGAACAGTTTTATTTTATAAGTATGATGTGAAACTAGTTCAAAGATTTGTTTTTTGCGACTACAATAGTTATTCTTTTCTTCTAATGAGAATATTACCAACTGTTTAATTGTACATAATCATCATTAAGTTGTCCTTTTTCATTCTACAATACAATACAGTATAAGCAAATTCAACATACATCAAAACATTAACTCTATTGTTCTAGTATATTTCTTGTAAACTCAACTAAGCTAATAACTTTTGTTTAAAATTACATTACGCTTTGCTGCGGCCCCGTCGTGATAATCAATAGCCTCAAACACGAAACACACTGTCTCCTTCTTGTCCCACTCTCAATGAACATCAAATACAGAAACGAAGAGCGCAAAAAGTGCGTACTAAGACAGAAAAAATAGAAGTATAAGAACAACCAAAGCATTAAAAACGAAAAAACGTACAAAACATTTTGTTTGGTTTGCAGTGGTTTTCAAAAAACTTAATACTTAAAAATAGTATATGAAAAGTTAAAAACTGAAAAAAATAAGTATGCAACTCTTTTCATAAGGATTCATTTGTCATTTAAAAAAAAAATTATTTAAATTGGAATAGTATAGATAAAAAAAAATGTTAAAAATTTGGTAAAAAAAGTGCCTTTATCTCGACAACAGCGCCACCTACCGGGTCCAACTGATGCATAAACCATCTTGGTGACCCCATAAGTAAAACAAAAAAAGGTTTATCGAAATTGGTCTAGCCGTTTAGAAGCAAAACAGTCACAAAATTTTGTACACTCGAACTATATATATAAGATAGGTTTTAATGATATGTTTACATATAAGTACTTACATATTTGAAATATAAAACTTCAAGTAATTTCGGATTATTCTTTGTGATATTTACAGAATAACGATTACAAAATTCTTATAAAATACTATAGCAGCTTATTATTTTAAGAACCTCAACTGACCAGACCTAACCTGACATACTGATTTACTTTTCTCAATCTATCATTCTTTTTGCATACTATACTACATATACGAGTATAATATTGTATCATTGTCATTCAATGTCATTATTATTAAACACATACTACTTATATATCATTAAATGAAATATTGTACTACGTTCATATAAATAGAATTTGATCTTTGATAAGTGTAACTCACATCTCCCACACATAATTTGTATGACTCATAACGCATTACTACCGTATCTACTCTTAGAGTAAGGTATATGTTATTATTATATTGTTCAATTGTTGGTTGATTTTGGTTCATTTTAGAAATAAAAACATATTTAAATATTCGGTTCTTTCTTTCCTCTGATCCTTTTTGCACTTCTTTCTACTTATTTATTGTACTTTTGCGCATACACTTGTTGTTCTTATGGATATAATTTTTTTTTTTTTTTTTTGTTATTTTAAATCATATTTCTGAATGTTTCAATTTCCATCATCATCATAATTGCCATCGTCATCATCATGTTATGCTTTGAGTGATGTCTGCTGTATTGTACAATGTACATTCCTTTGGTTTTTGACTCAAATGCATCAGCAATGTTACTCGTTCTACATAGTATGGGTATACTTATTTGTTTTAATTCCCTGATTCTTGTTCACATTCCTCATGTGTAACTGCATGATGAGCCATGCAAAATCTTTTTATTTTCAGTATTTATTTATATTTCTTTCTATACGACGCAAATGCACTTCATCCTGTTGACTGACTGTTGATGATGATGATGATAGTGGATGAGATGGTATGGAAAGCGAACGACTAGCAAACTGTACTTTTCCAACATAGTAACACATACTACTACTATGTGGTAAAATTCAAGTACACTTGTCAAGTGTTCAATGGTGCCGCCGACCGATGTTGACTTCAAGTTTCGTACTACCATATAATGAAATTAGTTTATTTTTGGATACAAAAACAAAACAACAAAAAAGAGCAAAAACCACAAAGAAAAACAACAGAGGAATTCTTTGAAATATCCATGTAGTTGATGCTGAAAATGAAGAACTAGGAAATACTATTGAAAACAAAAGCGAAAAACAAAACCCAGACAAAGGAAGAAATTAATAAAAAAAAAAAATACAATCTGTTGAACAAAATTAAAAGAAGGGAAAAGAGGTTTATGTAAAGTGAAATAGATTGGCTTCACAATGGTTGATTCTAGGGTGAGTGGGTGGTTGGTTCAAGTCAATGTTCGATTGTTGCTGTCGGCATGTGCCTGTCTGCAAGTCAGTTACGGTTAACACCAACGAAAGATGGCGACATAAACAATTTGTTTTTATTTTTTCTTTAATTACATTTTAATCACATTTTCATATTCATACCCATTTCACTTTTGTTTTTAGTTTTTTCATCGTCTGGTAATTTCGCATTAATTTTTTTTAAAAAGATGCTATGAGGAGGTGTAAAGTTTAAAGTCGTCGCCATATGTTTTAAGTTGATGTTTTTGCTTAAACGTGTGTCAATCAATTTAACAAAAATAATCAAATGACTACCACTTATTATTAATAATACTAATAATAGACATCTTTCATACTTACTAGACATAACCAGTGTCGTTATGATATTGTATCTTAAAGTTACAGCAGAATTTATTGTATTGTAACATTAAAAAATTGAACCAATTAATCAAACAAGATAATTTGAGCATTTAAATAAAAGAATAAAGAAAGCATTATGAAGTATACTCGTATCAAGTGTAGCCGCAGGTAAGCTTAGGTGAGAGCAAAGTTAATGTTTTCTATTATTCCTGTTTCTATTTTTATAGATTTTATACTAAAGGCATACTTTGTACTTTTGTCATAGAACAGTGGAATGAAAACAGTTGCTTATGCCATATGTCCATGCATACATGTGTTTGTCTATCGGCAATAGTCTTCTGATTACTAAAAATTATAGTCTTCTTTTCAAAATTCAATTTGAAATCCTGATTTTGATATACAATAGCATCTATATTAATATTTATGTATGTACTAAAGTGTGGCCATCTATTATTTCGATTTTGGTTTGGTCATTCAATGGACAAAAGATATTTGTTTTTCAATGAATTTTACTTTATTTGATAGAGTGATACTTCCGATTAAGTGTGAAATTTAAACCACAACATTTACGCTTTGAATGAGTTCAACAATGGCCCAGATTTCACAAGAAAAATTACCTTTTCTGACAAAATTGCAGAATTTAGGGAACGGAAAGTCTACACGTCGTCATACAGAAGCCAATGCATTGCAACTCTATAGTTCAATAACATACCAAATTAATGAAACGGATTAACAAGGCTTAATCATTTCTTTTCTGTACTCTATAGTGCATTGGACTATATGCACTATTTTATACAAATATCAATCCATTATTTGTGTCATCAAAATCATTAAGTCATACCTAGATGGTGGCACAATAGAAATTTGTCTATGACTTACTGAATGATGAATGCAGTTTTGCAAGGAATTGTTATGCGATGCATTCGCTAATGTGCGAGTATTATCTGTTTACATTAGTGTGAAATTTATAATAATTAAATATTTAGATTCAAAACACTTTCATATTCAATTAAATAAAACTTTTAATTAGGTGTAATTCTTGGAATAGAATATTTCATCACAATTTCTATAAAGTTTATTTTGCTTAATTAAAAAAGTTCACCAAACAAAATTTTGGTTTTCAGTTTTCCGCGTGTGTATATAATCTTTTGTTATGATTTGTAATTGTATATTGAACATAAAGGCTTCCTCGAAGAAGCGAATACCAACCATGGGGTGGCGCTATTATATTTTAACTTCAGGTGAAAAATTATCACGTTTTTTATATTTTTTTATTATTTTATTCTTTTTTTTTTGTTTGTTTTGTATATTCGAGTTGGGTATGGGTATTTCCCCATTTCATTTGAAAAGTGTGCATGTTTTGATGTAGCAAACTTTTCAATTTGTTGGTATTAATAAACTTTGTTATTTAATTCTGTTTGTGTGTATAAGAGCGAGATGTGTCCCAACAAGGTGTATCCGATGAGCACATTTGCAAACTGATTTCCACACATTTGACGTTTTAAGGATGCCATGAATAAGATGAATAATAATATTGTATAATGGCAATGCAGAATTATGAACGCAGGCGAAATACTTTTCGTGACACACCTCGTATGTAGTATAATACATACAATATGATGCAGCATGCAACAAAAAGGAAAACTACATTGTTGGTTGGTCGGTTGGTTGGTTTAAGAAAACTTTTAATGACGAGCTAGCTAGCTCTGAATGCGCACAAATTTATTTTGCGTAGGAATTCACTAGGTGAAAACAAATAGTATTTAGTCCACACACAATTCTAATTAACGTGTTGCATGCAATCATAATAATGTGGTATTATTGCACTCGGACTCGTCTCTATGGTGATCAGTTTTTAGTTTTAATTCTCTTGTTATTACCAGGAACCAAGAACACCATTTCAAACTAACATATCTAAGCTTTAATTTAATGGCTTTTCCATTGAATTCAATTGAATGGAATTCAATCACCAGTCACAAGGAAAAACCATTGTAATACCAACTAAACAGGAATAACAATAAAAACTAATAAAATAATAAGAAATAAAGAAATCCATTAACAAAATTAAGCATAGCATCCTATCATGGGTGCACAACGGCGGAGCAACACACATTATCCACCCATTCCATCATCCAATATCTTCCTATTTTTCCCAAAGAATTTTATTAATCCAATAATAACAACAACAATAGCAAAAATTTTGCGTATTTTATTTTTATTGGCATTTTTATCATATTACCATTGACTTCCTCATATGGCCACTGAATCAACTGACTAACTGACTGACTGGCTGACTGGCTGACTGACTGACTGACTGAATGTCTGACATCAAGCATCAACAATAAACTATTGTACAATATTCTTATACCATACTTTGTATATACAATATATTTGAGGCACCAGCATCAGCAGCAGTGGCAGGATTTTGTGGTATACAAAATTGAAGTAAACGAAGAAATTTTGAAATTCATCTTATTGTTGATGTTGATGTGATTACCATAATCATTATCATCATTATCAAGTTCTTATGTATGTATATATTTGATCACTCTAAGATACGATGACAATTAAATAAAGCAATTGCATATTTTGAGTTAAATTATTAAACCACTCAGGAAAAATCAATAAGAATTGAAATGAAAATTGAATCTTAAATCGCATTGACAAAAATTCTTAAACATTTCTTAGGTTTTCTTTGTTAAAACGATATGCTGTATGCAACTTCCATATTCTATACTAAAATAAGAGAGAGAGAGAGAGTTGCTTCATTTCAACTACTTTAGTTACAGCAATTAAAGTCCACCTCAATAGAATCCTCAAGTGTAAGAGCATTAAAAGCTATACTGTAATCAGCTTTCATTATCAAGTTCAAGATCTTTATCAACATAAATCAAGAAAATTAAAGGTGTCATGTAAACAATTTGTAATTGTATGATTTCGATTGTATCCTTGGAAGTGATCAGCGTATACATTTTTGTAAGGTCCCCAAAAGAATTGATATGCTGCTCCCAGGCTTACAAACATTGAATTTCTTTTCATCAGTAAAGATAACCAGTTTCTTAGAATGCATTCAAACTGAGCTGTTAAAACATGCTTACGGAGTCCCAGGAAGTGATTAAGTTATTCAAAGCAAATTGAAGTCGAGCTGATTTATGAAGTTGGTGCCTTCTTCATCAAAGCTCTGACTATGTGTTCAAACACGCCACATGGTCACATATGGGATATTGGGGTACTGCTTAGTGCAGTAAGTTGGTTACAACCAAACAGACACAATTGAATTGCTTGCTTTATTCAAAATTCGTTGCCTATCCTGATCCGAAAGATATGGTTTTTGGCCAGAACTTCGCTTTTTATCATTTGTTTAGGCGATAATCTTTCCTTTTTCATCATCTGTCAGCCGTTTTGCCGATGTATTTGATTTTAATTTTGAATAGAATTTACCGAAGTAAGAAAAAAATAGTTTTTTAACCAAACAAAATAGATACTTCAACAACAAAATGCAGCTTAATCACGTAAGGAAGGTTTTATGTCCAACTGGGAAGCAGTTTGTCAGAAAAAGATGTCAGCAATACAGTTTTTATGAGAATTGCTTTATGCCCAACTGTGAAGTAGTTTAACAGAAATATAGTTTTTGTGAGAATTGCTGTGAAAACTGCTTACAGTGCATATTGGAGCACACGTTTCTTGTATGGGGGACCACTTCAATTTTTAAACTTTATTTTATTTTTATTATTTAACGACATATCGGCAATTAAATTACATACTCTGTGAACATTTAACCTATCTACCTATTACGGTTCATGAGACAGAGCTCACTGACGCACGGACAGGCAGCGTAGGCTTAGTAATAGGGTTCCGTTGACACCCTTTGCGTACGGAACCCTAAAAATAGGATTTCAGTTATCCTTATACTTTTCCGCCCTATGCACTAACTAAAGTGCGGCACTATATCATAAATTTAATTTGTAATGTAGTGTCAAGGAATGTATATATATATCCTTATACTAATATGAAGTTATCATGATAATCATGACATGAGTAAAAATATTAAATGAAATTTTAAAATTTTAAAATTTAAGGCTCACCACAGTATAAGATTGAAATGAGTATTATGATAATTTTTTTTGATTATATTCGTACTGAAGTAAATAAGTTTGTTTGGGTCATCATTTGTACATACAATACAATATAATATACATGATAATCAACTTATTGTTTACATTGTTGTTGTTATTTTTGATGTTGATGGTGATGATGATATCAATATGTTAGCCGGGGACCTACTACAACCAACAACAACCTAAAGTCACACCATCTACAAAACTGTAAACACTATGTTGGTGGTTCCAAACGAACATACATAGTACAATATATTGTATTAAAACAAGAAAAATGTAAAATTTGGTCACATCAAAACATAAATACACTACACTTTACTTGACAAAGGTATTATTTCTTATAAATTTCTATACATGAGTAATAAGTTCTTGTCTAATGCGACCCATACATTATGCGATCTATTGCACAATGAGCGGGGAAGAGTCATGGCTAAATAGTATGAAAAATCATATAATGTATGAACTCCTTAGGACTATGTTATTGTATAAACACTTCCAGATAGGACAGGTTCAATTCCAACAGCAATTCGGATTCTCTTATTGTGTGGGACCCTATTCACAGCAATATATTGTATAAAACATAAATCATTTTGGATTCAATTAACAGACTTAAGTAACAATGTACTATTTTACCCATTAAGTAGTAATAGAAGATACTAGTGTTGTGAAGTGTATAAAAATGAAATAACATACAACATATCTTTTCATATTATAAAGAGATTAAAGGGGAAAGGTACGTGTAAGTTTTTATCTTAATTAAGTCAGTTGTGATGATGACAAGCGTGCGCTTTTGGAACCTTTTTTTTATACGTATTATCTCAATAATAACCATCCATATATGTATGTATTTATAATATAATTCATAACACCGACTTTACATACACGTAAATTCATTCATACCTACGTGTGTACATGCAACTCTAGTTAAGTTTCCTACTCTACGGTATATTAGTGATTCATATGCTAAGATTATTTCACAGAGTAGTAGTATGTGGAAAGTATCACATTTGCATTTTCATTAACACATGATGAAGATGATGATGGTGAGGATGACAATGATGATAATAATAATGAGATGGCGGCATCACTGTTCAGTTTTTGTCTATCTCCCTCTCTCTCTCTCTCTCTCTTTGAGACCCCACTGTTTCTCTGTATATGTATTGTATATCACTTACTAACTCTGTTTAAACTTAAATAAAATTATGTCGACCTTTGTTTTATTTATTGTACTTTCTTTATCCAACTCACCCGCTATGCCATCACAATACTAATGAGTTAGTGACTTTTATATGGAAAATCTTCGATGCTACTACATATGGTACATAGTTCATACATACATATGTGCTTAAAAGAAAACAAAAAGAACACTATGACTTTTTCTTACAAGTAATATCTTTTCTTTATACTATTGTTCTCACATATATAGAACTTATTGTATTTATGCTATGAAATACAATTTGATGGTATGAGTATATACAATTTTCATGATAATTATAATAAAATGAATTAAATTTCCAAGGAATTGTTAATCTTGTTATGTTATGTCGCTGATTCCAAGGAAATTAAGCTCAATCTTATTGAAGGGAATCAGTCGGTTCGTGGTCTACTATTGTACTTTTTGATCGATTTTTAAGATTTGTTTTTAATTGCAAATACTTATGTATTTCGATGATAGTACACAAACTTCTGAAGACTCTGATTCTAGCACTGTATTCTTAGGCCCAAATGTAATTGACATGACCTGATCAGACTAAATACAGAATCAAGAGTTCTAAATTTCTTGTTTGGTTCCTTTTAGTTTGAAAATAGTCCATGCGGGTTGATTTTTTTTACGCTTCATTTCATCAGAGCCCACAAAGACTCGATAGTATTTAGATGTGGACTACACGAAGGCCAGTCCAAAATTTCAATTTTGTTATAATTAAATCAATTTTTGTCTGTCTTCACCTAAAGCATTTGCATAGACGGAGTCAAATTAGTTTCAAGCAAATGGATGAAATATTATGCTTCTAATGTCCCATTCACAAATTTTGCAGACATGCATCTCCAAACTTGCCGGAAATATTAACATATGCCTTAGACAATACCTGTGTTTCATTTCACGTCCATATGACTCGTGAATTAGTGCCACATATGCAAACTTTAAATTTAGAATTGAATATCTTTCCACCCAATTAAGATTATTTTTAGACCATGCCACCCACCTGTTTTTGTTATTGTAAAAAATTTAACAAAGGTTTTTTTTCTTTGCCTCAACATTTTTTAACCCAAGTTTTGTTGGGTCCACTTACGGATCATGTTCTTCTCGAGCCTCTCACTGTACACTGTACAGATAGCTTTCTCAACGAAATTCTTCGATTCTTCCCTACAATTGATGAAAAAATGAATAAATCGCGGATTGTGACCTGTGATGTTCGACTGCGGTTATGCAATTTCGTCTGAATTTTTTTTTTTTTTTTTTTTAAGTTTTTGACATTTGATTGCACAAACGATTTGGACAAAAATGAATTCCAATGAAATTTGCAAAACAATTTCACCAGAATTCAATTTTGCAATCATTACAATTGCAATTCTCTCTTTGCAAATCGGCCTACAGCGTGTCGTTTTAAACTGTTACTAAAAAAAGAAATACATGCTAAATAAATTTTGTAAAATGTTTTTATATAAGAGTAGAAGATTTCACACACCCTTCCCAACAAGCAGAAATATTGTACAATTGGATTTGGTTTATTTATTCCAATAACTGTTCAAGACAGTTAGAAAATTGCATTTGAGAAAACAAATTGTATTTCTACGAATTAATAGTGGTCACGGTAGTATTTATGAAAGGAATAACGACCAAAAAGGGGAATAATTGATAAAAATATATCGAGTGTTTCAATTCCAGGAATTTTTTTAATTGGATTTCTATTTCTATTAAAGAAGAAAATGGTATACTATTTCTTTATCAAAGCAACGAATGTGTGACATAAAATTAATTGGCTAGAATTTTTTTTTTTAATTTTCTTTCCGAATAATCAAAGAGAGTCATAAACTGAAGTGAAAAACAAATTAATAATAAACATATTCCATGCATAAATGAATGTGTGTTTGAGAGTGAAATGAAAACTGGGAGTATGATAACTCAAAACCACAAAAAAAAATCACAATCTGTTCAAAGAATTTTCGAAAATTAAAAATTCTACTGATTAAACCAAATTATAGAGAATTTGCAGTAGGGGTTCTGACTAATTATTGTATGTTTATGACAATACAACATATGAAAACCGATAGACAAATGGGAGGTGCATAATCGATTCTCCTCATCATGCATTACATATAATCCAATGATTGAAGAACATTGACAATGACAAAATAATTTGATTAACAGATAAGTAAAGTAAACAATGAGTTTACAACGTTGCAACGGAGTGAAATATGGTTTTACATAGGTCTTATCTATTCTTAACATGAAGCTTACTACCATATCATACAATATGATATTCATTCAAAAACTCAAAATTGAGAAGTCTATTTTGAAAATACTAACATAACACATTACTCAATAAGTTCGTAGAATGAGTAATAAAACAACAACTTTAAAATGAAAATTCGATTATATCCTTCAACATAGTTTCCTTCGAGAGTGATACATTCATTCCAATGCTTCTTTAACATTTCGATGCCTTTTTTGTTGAACGATTTATCTTTGTCCTCAAAATACCCTTTAGTTTCGGCAATCACTTCTTAATAGGAGCCAAATCTCTTTCCCTGGAGCATTATTTTTAGGTATGCAAACAGGTAACAGGCGCTGGGAGTCAGATCCATAGAATAAGGTGGATGGGGGAAGCAATTCAAAGGGAAATTTAGCAATTGTTGCCATCGACTTATGACACGGTGCATTGTCTTGGTGGAAGAATACTTTTTGGGGTCGTTTTTCTCAATATCTTCCTTCAAACGCACCCATAACGCTATATAGTATTCGCTATTGATGGTTCTTCAAATCTCAAGGTAAACGATGAATAAAATACCGTGCGCATCCCAAAATACGGAGGCGAAAACCTTACCAGCTGAAATTTGCGTTTTTGGGCGCTTTGGAAGGTTTTCATCATTTGCTGTCCACTCAGCTGACTGCCGATTTGACTCAGGACTCATGTTTCATCCATTGTCACATACCGTAAGTTGTGGGAAAATGCTATATACAAGTACATAGTAGTAAAGCACATCCCAGCACTATGCTTGGTGGCAACAGTCCCCGTTTTATTAGCTGGTGGCTAGTAAATTCACTAATCGCTGGTTATGCAGAGGTGCGTTTCCATAGTACACCTTTTTCGTACTATTGGTGGCCAGTGAATTCACTAGTTATTGGAAATGCAGGCGGTGGCAATTGACTCTTTCCAATGACATTGCCATGTTAAATTCACCAGTTGAATACATGTAAAAGTCTAGACTAGTCTAGTTTTCCATTATAAAGCACTTTTTTGTCAATTATCTGTTTTCTGACAGTCGCTGAATCTTTGAAAACAGGAAATATCTCTCTCTCAGGTGCTACAAAGTTTTTGGGATTCTCTTTATTTGGTCTTTTTTTGTATTATCTTTGGCTAAGATAAGTTTGTGCTTTTTTAATTAAGGCATTGCTTGGTATACACATTCGCTGTTTCACTGAATACCTGATGGATGGATGGATGGATTGATTGACTAACTGACTGACTGACAGGCAATAGGCGGCAAGTGATGTTGAGTTCAGTAACCATACAACGCCCTTTATAATTATCTTTTCTACCTGTTTCGGTGGCTGTGGTTGGCACACCTCCTTCTTTTTTTATTATTATTATTTCACTTCATCTTCATCTGCTTCATCAAAAGTATGATCTTCTCAGGCTTCTTCCATCTACCATCTTCCATCATCATTTGATTTACGATTTAAGTGATTTTATTTTTTATTTTTATCATTATATTTTTTTTCTTTGTTATTTATCAGTATGATAGACTGTTTGTCAGTCAGATGCCCACCTCCTCTTATACACAATATACACATAACATTTAAAGACAATTTCTATCTTTATCCTTCTCCAACTAGGAGTACAAATATGAATTATCTTTATCTTTAAGTGAATTCCTTTTTTGTTTGATTTGTTTCTCTACAATATTTTTTGTCTGGCTAGGTCTGGTTTAGTTGATTAGTCTGGTTAGGTCAGTTACATTTGATTTTGGTTTCTTGAATAGAGTACAAAGTCTTTAGATTTTTGTGTCTATCTCCCATTTTTTCATTGACCATTGTGGATGCTACATTAAATTTACTCTTTTGGGGGCGTGGTAAATCTTTTTTCTAATTTTGTTCTTTTTCTTGATTATTTTCCTTTTCTTTCTTTCTTTATTCATTTATTAAAATATTATATGTATTTATAAATAAGAAATTTCATTTTTCTTGTTGTTGTTGTTGCTGCTGTTATTTGTTTATTATTTTTAGAGTTGTGCATCCGGGTAATTACAGAGTATTTTATTGTAAAAACATCATAATTTCTTATACTACATTTTATTAACATGTGTATATGTTAAATGATTGTTCTTACTATTGCATTTTTTTTTTCTCAAAATATTTCCAGCTTCAAGGTTATGTTCAATTTTGTTTATTTATTTATTTATGTTATTTTGTTTACGTCTTATATAAATTGCATTTTTTATTTATTTATTTATGTATATTCTTCGAATTTGTTGCATTTCAAGTGCCTGGTGATGATTGACAGTGCAACAACAATAATAATAATAATAATAATAATAGTGATACGAACAATTTGGGTGGCATGCCGCCACTTGAAAATTGGATTGAATTGAAATGACCGAAATCCGAGTTCGAGTGTATTTGTAGTATCTCCAACTCTCATATAACTAGTCAACTTGCATGGGACAACAAAAAAAATTGAGGTCAAGTATGCCGGTGCTGCTGCAGCAATTAACAATTGACTTCATCGTCTTCATTTCTCGTTTATTTGACGTTTTTTTTTTTTTTTCAGAAGAGGAATTTCTTCAATAAACGAAATGAAAAAAAATCAAAATTATGTGAGAATATTCACAAATATATCAATTTTCGAAAGATCCTACTAGCCAAATGCTATTAGAATGCCTGCTCCTTTGACAAATATTTTCTCTTCATATTGGGGACGTCTATTGTTGTTAAAACTTCTGTAAGCCGAGAACATTTTTTAAAGCTTCATGGACCCCATTTAATGGTCTTCTTTAAACTTAATTTCAATAGTTCTATGATGTCATATGCCAGAGAAATTGTGAACACATTGGTAAAAATGTTCAAAAGTTGAGTTCAAAATTGTATTACAGATTATGGCCCCAGAAGTTTACTAGACTACTACTATATGGTATTGTGTGTGTTAAGGTGTCTGTTTCGAATTTATATAATATATATATCTTGTGACAATTGAGTCTAAAGTTTCCAAAGCAAAAAGGTAACGGAATATACAAAAGTCGAATACCAAAGGAAACATTTATACATCATCATTATTTTTGAGATAAAATATTAGTTCACATACTTGTTTTATTTTAAGTAGATTATATGATAATTTATAACAGATATACAGTGGCAGATTTGCAGTCTTGGCCGCCCTAGGCCCCAGGCCATGAAGTAAGTAACAGTCGCCCTTTTCTCAGCACCCATAAAGAAAACAAGAAAACAAATTTTCTCCAGAACTGTTACTGGCGGGAGTACACACAGACATACGAACAGCAATATCCACGTTTGGGTAAATCTCATCACGGAAATAATATCATCGTTTCCTTCATACAATTCTTGTCTACCAATATCAAATGTGTCTCGTACTGTTAGAAATAATTGGAAGTTACTGCGTTGATTCAACAGTTCACAGTCAGTCATTTCCTTTAATTTTTGTATGCTGTACATGAAACCAAATACAAATTCCTTCATGATGTTTAAGTTCTTCAAATCTACTGAGGTTGGCAAACTTGCGAGACATAATGCAGTAGCTTCGTCTACCCCTTCGTAATCAAAATTTCTTCTCGCACGTCTACATTTCACGAGTTTGAACTTTCTCTCAATATTATTTTCATCAGCCAATTCTCTCGCTGTTACCAAGGATGACTGGAAACAGTTTTTACGATAATTACCAAGCCATTGTGCAAATGGGTCTAGCTCTTGCATAGCTGCAATGAATAAATTTAAATAAACAGAAGTACCTATTTGTACCCAATATAAAAATGTGAATCACCTTTTATCTAATATCTTTAAAAATTAATTTTTATTGTTATTATTTCATTTATTTTTATTCATTTTTAAATGCTATCGAAATATAAGAACAGTTGGGGACATAGAATTACCAAAAAGCCGATCAAAAAAAAACGTATTCCTTTATATTTTTCTAAAATATTCTGAATTCATAAAACTGGTTTCTTGAACTTATTTCAAAATTCTCTCTTATACACGCCTTTCGTTTAGTGTGAAGTCTATTATCACTTTACTGTGATGTTTGTGACAATGAAAACTTTACAAAGTATCGTAGCTATTTGAATGATTATCATTATGAAAAGAAAAAGATCTTCAATAGTAGTACAATTATCGGTTTTTTAAGATTAGAAACATGATCTATAATCACATAAATACAATAAATAAATTGTATATAAAATCTTCCGCAAAATGTTGTTCATTCTATTGTTTGTGATTTTTATTAAGTTCACCTTTTCTTTAGTTTGCCAAAAATTAATCGTCATCAATTTCAAGTTTTTGTTTAAAATAAATAGAAATGACATCGCAAACGAAATAACAAATTGAATAAATGATCGAAAAAACAAGAAAAATAAAACAAAATGTAAGACAAAGATAATGTAGAAATAAATACCTATGTGTGTGTCGTATGAGCAGTAAGATATTTGAACTTGTTTTTTTTTTTTTTTTGGTATATAAATTCAATCAGTCAGTAAGTAAATAATTAAGTTAATAAATTCAAATGTTTTTCATATAAAAAGTTGTTTTGGTATATGGTATACACTTAGTGGAAGTATATCAAATATTTGGATCGATATATCCAATATTTATTCAAATAATACACTATAACTTTTAAAATGTGGAAGTATGTAATTGAAACACATATGAATGAGTAATCTAAGTCAGGATTATTTAAAATTTCAGCCCACTAGACAATTAATTTATCATCCTCAAACTTATCACGCTGATCACATCTATTTACACGAAGTAGTACCTACTTTATAAGATCTTCCATAAACGATTCTATAGTAGTTCTATAGTATTCTATGTCTTACAAAACATCAGGACAAATATATATGATAGATATGGGGGAAAATAAACCAAGACAAGAAAAAAGAAAGCAAAAGACAAGTAAACCAAGAAATTTCCATTGTTTGAACATTTCTGCAGCTTTGTTGCATTGAGGCAAGTCAAAAGAAGGCTAAAGACAGCAGGCATGCAGGTCTGACCTGTATTTGCCTGATGATCATCACATGCAGTGAAAGTTCAACTGACCATAAAAAGTAAAACAAGCGACCAGGCCAAGGTAAGCAATACGAAAACATTTATTTACTACTAACTAAATTGACCACTTTTCTCTCATGCAATATTAAAGGTTTTCGCCCAATGGTTTAAATACTTACTCATTCAAATGCTTAAGGTTAATCACCTCTATTCATTTCTAATAAATTGAAAGATTTTTTATTTTCCTTTCCTTACTCTTATCATTTAATTTGTATCTTAATTATGTGAAAATGAAATAAAGAAAAACAATATTTGAGCTACGCAAAATTTGCAATTTCCAATTTGATTTCAAGTTTGCAGATACTTTTATGCAAATACGACGACGACGACGACGAATATTGTAAGAAAAGATTTTATGGCTATGACTGTTGACTATGTACATAACATATACAATACAATATACAGTACATATGTGTATAATGATGAATATATGACAAATTGACTAACTGTCTAAGCATATGAGTATATGATTGACTGTTGACTGATTGTCTGTCTGTTGACTGGATGATTGTCTGTTTGATGATTTGAGTTTTAAGAAAGAAGATTTTAAGGAAAAAGAGGCGCGAGTACAAAATAAAATACAATATATATATATATACAAAATATATGTATGTACAAAGGAAAAGTATCTCAGTTGTTGCATGTCTGATGAAGGTTTTATGGTTTATTTTTTTTATGCATTGAAAATGAATATTAAAGAAAAGTGAAGTTTTTCTATTATTGATTGGTGTTGTTGGTGCTAGTGGTGGTGGTGATGGTGATGGCAATGGTTTGCCACTTGGATACTGTAACCAAACATTGACTTCCTGTTATTATATAAACCAAATGATTTTGTGCGTCCTAAAGTAATAATAAAAAATCAAACATATCATGATGATGATTATAATAGTGATAATGTTGATGATGAATTCCTCTAAATGTCATTTCTTGTGGTTTTCCTTTAATAACAACAACAATAACATACACGCACATACGAGGCTTGGTTATAAAATAAAGAGTTTGATTTGATTCTTTTAACGAAGTACTAAGCATGAGCAAAAGTTACGATTTCCTGGGAGACCGCGAATACACTCATTAATTTGCCAGCAACCTTCGCTTGTTTGTATAAGACATGATAACAGTTTTAATCTGGCTCACATACATAATAACATCATGTAATTTACATGAATTTGTATGAAACATAGCATTAGGAATATTGATGATGAAAATAAAGAAAAAATTGATTTTAGATTTACTACAGATAATTAACACTTTATGTGCTAAGAAAGCAACATTTACATTACTTACTTGACATTATTTGTGTACCCCACGTGTATCATACCTTCGTGGTATAAGGAGTGCTCACAGGGTTGCTAACCGGCGGATCTGTAGAGCGTATCGAACAGTGGCAGATGATGCGGTGACTGTAGGACAAGGACAAGTTTCCCGCGCGAGCATCTTCTCAGGTAGGAGACAAGAAGGATATCAAGACCAGACACCTGAATATATGGAGTAGGGCAGAGCCACGAAGTATAAACCAGCTTATCCTCGATATAACAGATTTGCTTAAGAGTCGTTCTGGCGACGTGGGGTTAGAATTTACACAATTTGCAAATGGCCATGGATGTTACAGGATGTTACTGTACAGATTTGGGCACGCTGTTGATCCGTTCTGTGGTCTCTGCAGAGATGTTCATGATCTTGTTCATGAGTGCCCCCCTTTTCGAAGCGGAGCGACGAAGAATATATGCGCGCCACGGATCGCCTTGCAGCTCACATTAGATTGTAAGGCGCATGAAAACATCTATCATGGCAGAAATGCCAACATAATAAGAGATGCTCGAATATACGAGCAAATAATGGCGTCTGCTTAATTAAGCTTACTATCCCTCCCTACGAAGGAATGCTTTGGCGGTGCCGTAGGGATTAAATCGTGATTTGAGGCAATAGGCTAATAAATCCAACATAACTTCTGGCACGGATCACAAGTATCTTTGGAAGATTTTTACCTCTTTGGGCGTATAACAATATTAGACCATCACTTTTATCAGTTCCCCAAGGTTACATTTCCACTTAAATGGAACAAGCTTATGCTTTAAAGACATTTAGCAATATGTATTTTGAATGTTGGATAATTTATTATTTAGTATAGGGTAATGTCTCGTTACTTAACAACCACACCTCGTCTAGACAGACACCTGAATAATGTCTTTAATTTCAAAATCTGGACCAACTTTCCTTCCTTTTTCCTTCCTTTCCATATATGCATATATTTCCTTTATTTTTTCTTCTTTGTGGTTGGACGCTTGACGCTGTTTTCCACAGTTTCTCTATTTATGTACACACTGTGTGTCTACTCTGTCACTATTTATGAAATGTATAAAGGTAAACTATCTTTAGTTGTATCTGTAGTTGTTTGCATGTTGGTTTTTTCTTTTCCTTCAAAACGTTGCGTGTGTCAGTTTATGCTAAAAGTTGAGCTTAAACTCTAAACAGGAAATGTTTTTGAAGGGCATGAAGCGATATGATGATGACATGTACTATCTGATACTGATGATAGAGTTGGTGGTTGGTGGTATGGTGGTATGGTGGTTTGGTGTTTTATGAATATACCATCTGTGAGGCCTTTCAGTTGCAGAAAAGTTTAATTCAAAAGGGAATTTTTTATATTTTATAATTAAAGGTAGAAAGAAAAACTATAGACTACACAAAGAAACTAATTATCTTCCTCAATGTCATTTAATAAATTATTATAGTATAAAACTTTTTTATCAAAGTTGTATAAAGACTTACTAACTTACTTTCTTAAGTCCCAAATACAATCTCTAGCGATTGCATTGTAAATTTTCTTGTAAAAGAAACAGGTGCATTTTAGCATCATTAATGTTTTAATTTGCTTTAAAATATTAATTATTATCATTGTATTGCATTTTTTTTTCCTCTTTTATTTCACCTTTTTATTCTTGTCGTTTATGTTGTGTTGTGTCGCATAATGATCAAAGATACTTGTACTTATTAACAAAAAAAAAAAAAAAAATGGAACAATGTAAAAAAAAAACAAATTGGGAAAAAAATCCCATTAAAACATGTTTCAATTAAATGGTGTTTGTTGTTGTTGTTGCTATTCTCTCAATTCACTTACTCACAGACAGACAACTGAAATTTCACAATTCACAATTTGTTGCAGGTTGGCAGACATTTTCATAATTATAGATGTCCAACGTCCTAAATACATTTATTTATATGTAAAAGGGAAAGAAGATCCAACAAGCAAATGATCAAAAGTGTTTCACTTTGGCATTCCACCGGCATCCTTTAACTAAGTACTTATAAACTTTTGTCTCTTTCAATAATAACATCTCAACTTTTTTTTACGCTTGCGGCACATCTGCATCACCATAAAGTGATGATGATTGTCTGAAAGTAGTGCATTTTGGGTTGAGATACTTTTCAAGGCTTCATTGCGAAGTTCATGGTAAGTATATTTGGTAACATTTCACACTTTTCTTTTGTTATGCTGAAGACAAAATACTATTCTATGTATAATTAAAATCAAAAACTAATAATTTCATGGGACTTTTTTGTGACGTTATCATACCAAACTGATTGAAAGCTTCTAATAGTCCAAGAGATAGATACAGAGAAAGAGAGAGAGAGTGAGGGAGAGATACAGTATGGGAGAGTATTTGGAATATGGCAAGGAGTCTTAATATTTTATTGTGTATTTTTTAATCTAATGTTTAAAAAAAGACTGGGCATAAGAATCGAAAGTGAATATTCATTAAAGCCTCATTTAGTCTTGGCTAGTTGGCGATCTAAAAGCCAGCGAGATGGCTAATAACAAGCGAACTCGCCCAGTGTAAACATGTAGAGTGTTGCGGGTAGAGTGTTAACAAGCCAAGGAGTAAAGTTGATAGCCGTTCAACTTTACTCGCTCATTCTCTCTTATTAGTTTCAAAGAGAAGCACTATTTAGGCAACTGTGAGTATATTATTGAGTATATTTGTCTACAAAATGACGACAGAATTTGTTCTTGTTATTGAAAAAGCAAACTCAAAGGCCCAAAAAAGTATGGGAAAATCCTGGATAAGAAGACGTGAAGAACATGGTGCTTCTACCAATTAAATATAACAATATATGTTTCGAGTTTTTATACCCATCATATCCATTCCCATTATTAAATGCTTTCCATTGAGTTCACCATACAAAAGTTGCTGAATTTCAATTTATAGTTTTGTATTTTACTCCTGATAAACTTTAAGAAATTCCACAATATCATTAACATTCCAATTCAATTTACAATTTTTGGTTAGGTTAGAACAAGAGAAACGAATCAAGACGTGGTTTCCACTCGCTAGCTACTTGGCAAATTAGCAAGTATACAAGCTCACTCGCCATTTCGGTCGTTTGTACACTCGCTGGCTTTTAGCTCGCTAACAAGCCAAGTGTATATCAGCCTTAAATCCACAAGAGATTCACGGAAAATATTTTGTTGATAGCCTCAATACTTAATTGAGAATAAGAGAAAGAAATGGTAATGCAGCTCACACATTGATTGATGCAGAAATACCACAAAAACTCAATTAATGACGAACCCTTAAATTGCACTATGGGCGATTTGTCGATTATTATGGCATAAATTCAAAAAATCGATGGTAGCATATTCAAAAAGTGACATAATTCATTGAAAGTAAGTACTTCAGTTAAGTTAAAAATGAATTTTATCTCGACTTGGTGGCAACTCTTTTCTTGTGGTATCCCTCTGAAGTCTGCTGATTTATTGTAACATTTGATTGTGATAATTGCTGCGAACTATTCATTGTGTTTCATTAAAGAGAAAATAAAGAAAAAGGCATTCAATAAAAGATCACGGTATGTAGAATATATATTAACTGTCATAAGTGAAAATATGTGGGTGTTGTTGTCCACTGTTTTGTTTATTGTATTTTTTAGCAACAAATGTAATTGTGTTCCGTGGAGTATTACTTTAGTAATGGATATCACTGCAAGCAACTTGAAATGGCAAGTTATTTGTGGAAGTCTGCAGCGCATAGTGTTATTAGTTTTTTGCCCCATTTTGAATAAATTCCATTCAAAGTGACTGCAATTCAACATTGAGACCGAAAAATTTGTATGGGAGCTATACCATCCAATAATCCAGGGATCTTGAAATTTGCATGGTTGATGAATATGGATCAGAAACTTATAGTGTCCAAATTACAGTTGGAAAAGTCAAAAAACAAAGAACTTTTTCTAATAAGAACATTAATTTAAATCGGGGTTTGTATGAGTGATACCCCTCTTCGCCTGATACCGACAAATGTGTAGCATATGGTAAAAAGAAACCGGTGTTAACTGTCTAGCTTTAAATTTAGATTTTATGCCGTAAAAATCAACAAATCGCCCATAGTGGAATGGAAGGAAGTGATGAAAACCAAACCGAATGCTAATGTGACATAATTGAACGAATTACCAAAGCAAAGTGTAACCAATAGTGATAGACTAGTCATATAATTTGCTTGGTAACTAATCGTCTAATAAAGACCACCTATAAAATGGAGTGACAACATTAAAAGAACATCAAGTAAGTAACTAAGCGAATAAAACACAAAACAGGTCTCTCCCTCTTTCCTGGGAATATGTATATGTAATATCTTAAGGAAATGTGGAAAATTATATAATTTTCAGAATTTATCTTACATTAAACGTCAAATATAATATTAAAATTATTTTTATAAGCATCATAACCATCATCATTGGTTACTCTATCATTTTTATTGTACGAGTACTTATTACTATCCTCATTCTCATCATAAAGAACATGACATCTTCATTCTCACAACTGATTATCGTATTACTTTTCATGTTCATCAGAATCATTATTATCAACATCATCAACAGCAGCATCATGCATCATTTATGTATCTTTATTTTGATTTTCCAACTAAACAGTTTTATTATTTCCATTTCTTGTAAGTTTAATATTGACAACATATCTTGCAGCAATATCATCATCATAGTCATTTTTGCTACAATTTCAATCAGACAATCAATCAATCAATCAATCAATCAATCATTTTAAAGTAAGCAAATAATTTAAATTGTATGCTATTCAGCATTTCATTATTCATTATAAACCATTGGAAGTATTACACGTACTATGGGTACTGTTGTTCCTTTCAATAACAATACCAAAAATTACATAAATTCTAAGAACGAAATTATGACCTACAAGTGTTCGAGCTGCGTCTCAATGATTGACATTAATTGGACACAAATTGAAGTCATTAAAAACGAGTTAAGGAATACCGAAACCGAATATGTACGCATCAAAATTCAAAAAAAAAAAAAAAAAAAAATCAATCCAGTTCAGAGTCATTATCCTACTAAAGATGCATGTGGTTAGATTCTTTTGTATACAACATAAGAGTACTACATACTACAAAAAGTATTGTATTGTATAATATCAAATGATAGTCTATTAAATCAATTTCATTTTTACACTCCTTTACAGAAGTTTGTTTTTTGAAATTTATGCAAAATTCAAATAGATAAACAAACACATGTATGTAGGAAAGGATTCAATGTATCTATCGTATCTACTATTTACTATTTCAAGGAAATAAACAAAACAAAAAACAACTTTTCGCTTTATTTGAGTTAAATGAACAATTGATGGAAAGACGGCGGAAATTGTTTGCATGAGATATGTACGATACAATGCGATAGGATAGGATAAGATAAGTATAATGGTTAGTTGGTTGGTTAGGATTGATGAATGAATGAATGAAATGAAGACTGGAGGATGAAGGGATTAGGAGTAGAGTAGATTAACTTTGACAAATGACTATTGATGAGAAGAATCTGCATAATTTCCAATTGGCATTGGTAACCTGCCTGCCTGCCTGCTGCCTTTGGTAATGGAACGACGACGCACCCAATTCAACACCCAACACCCTAAAACTAAAATAAAATATGTTAATATAAATATATATATGTATTTTGTATAAACAGACAAATAGACCATGACGATGATGATGATGATAATGATGATAATGATGATGATGATGTTGTGACATATAGCCCACACCCATCACAGCAACAACAATCATATACCTAATAAGTATAAAGAAAGAAACGCACTTTGTTTATACATAATGATGTTGTTGTATCTATGTATATGTTTGCATTCATTGTACAAGTTTACTAGTACTATATGCATACTTACATACATGTGCATGTAAGTGTACATGGAATCTCCTACATGGAATAATAATAAACGCCATCAGAGAATATGCTTCAAAAAGAACAAGAGGCATGAAGAGAGAAAATGGATAAATAGAAGAAGAATGCGTGGAGGAGAGGTGGAGGAGTAGAACAAAAAAGTGTGTCAAAATGTATCGCATTTCAAATGGGCAAATAACACAACAAAACACCTTACAATCGTTTGTTAGTCTGACTGACTGACTGTAGGACTGACTGAATGTTTGTTTGTCTGTCTGTCTGGCTGGTTGACTGGCTGTTTGTCCATTTGTATCTAAAGTTTTTCATGTTTATTGTTGAGTTTGTGTGTAAACGTCATCATAAACTTGAGCTTACAACGATAAGTAAACAAATAAATAGTATGTACCTAACATATACATACATATGTACATACATATGTAGGTACCTAGTATATAATTTTGGATTCGGTTTTAGTTCACTTTAATGATCATTCAGAAACATGCTTTGACGTTGGTGTGGCACGGCAATCTTTTGTTTATTTGCAACAAGTTCCAACCAAACCGAATGCTCTGCTTGTACTCTCCGATAACCCAACAATCGACTGTCCGTCCAACCAGACCAGGCCAAACTAATTAAGATAATTTTGGGGTTGACACAAATGCGTGCTTAAACGAACACAAACAAACGAACCTATAACCACCGAATTATACCGACTCGATTCGAATCAACTTTTAGTTAAATCGTGTGTTGATGTCGACAACTCGGTTTAGCTGTTAAGGAAACAAAATGGAAAATCAAAAAAACAACATATAGATAAAACTTGGGTAGGTGGTATGTTGTTTGGTTGTTAGGTAGTCTATGATGACAACAACAGTAAGCTTTACTTTAATGCTTTCAAGGGCGATTGACCTATACCGTTTGGTTTAGTAGCCGTCGTTGACGACCTTCCGTACAAGCCCCCGAACAGAATGTTCATATGCCCATCAGATCCATTAGTCTGTCCGGTTGTCATTACATCAATGTGCGTCACTCAAACCAAGGTCATGTCTCATAATTTCATCGTACTAGTGTAGTAGTAGTACTTAGTACCAGAACAACAACAACAATAATTGGTCTTTCATTCACTTACTTTAGGTATTTAGGTATTTAAGTTGAAAAACATTTTCCATTATTATTTTATAATCAATCAAATGTGGTGCACTCACCCCCAAATTATAGTAAAGTTAAGCTTTTGAAAACAAAATTATGTTTCTTTCCAGTAAATTTATTTGAAACTTGGTAATGTTAGTGTAGTAGAACCAGAACTTACCTAGAAAAGAAGAAACAAAAAAAATTATTAGAGAATTTAATATAAAAAATTCGATATTTTGTTTAATAAAAGAATTTTTTAAAATAAATACTTATTGCAAGAAGTCCGATATGTACATATATCGGCATATAGGCCATCATCTATAAGATGGATAGCGTAAATAATATAAGAATATAGAATATATATATGGATTACCATATCTCATTAGTAGATCAACCGGAAATCTGCTTATAAAACTTCATGTTTCTTTGTTTTGAGATCTTGGGAAACACACCACCATTTGGTTTGCCTAGAAATTCTTACTAAGTATTATATACAATGCAATATAGTATAAAATACGACCAATCTAACAGATGTATGAAAACTATCTATAGAAATAATGACAACATGTGATCATCTCCCAAATTGATCATACATACAATATTTGTATTGAAACAAAGAGAACAGTTGGTCATCAACAATAAAATCTTCACTCTTAGTCGATTAAATCAAGATTATTGAAAATATTTTCAAAAAAAAAGAAATAAATAACTTAATCTAACTTGTTGTTGTTCGTATACATACTTGTGTTGTGATTTTGCAAATGCAAATGAATATAGTTTTAGTTTATACAAAAAAAATGCTAGGAGCTACCCTTTTATTTTGTGTTTAATTTTCACTTTTTATAGAGAAGAGTGAGTATCTTATTCAAATGGTAATTTTATTGATAGATATTTATAAGTTCGCGTATTGTCATTCTATATGGCAAACGATTTTTAGAACAATTTGTTATATTTGCATTAGTACGCCGTACATCCAGTACATTGTCTGCAGTAAGCTCCCCGTTTCGATAGTAATTCACTAGACTATTTTTATATTACTGTTAGATAGTGAATTAACTAGTCGTAGGCAATGCAGAATCGAACCAGCATGTGCTCGTTTCCATACTAAGATATAAGGCACTTTCGCATTACTGGTAGGTCATGTCTGTAATGCGTGGCGGTGGCAATTGACCTGACCAATTATAAACACCAGTATAATATGTACATGTAAAAGGGGATAGAGTTGGATTTAGTACTGGTTCCAAAAGGACTAGCCATTAACCAGTTTTGGATCAGTGATTTATAATGCATGGTTATGTTGCTGATGCGATATGCTATATGATATGATATATTGTACATAATCCAAATGTTCAATCTAGCTATAGCCATAGACATGTTCCTGACAAAGTGTATCAGCTTAAAATTGGTTTGAACATGTATTCTATTGGTTCTTATGCAGAAATCAAGATTATTTAACATTTCCCATAGATTTGCAAATTTTTTATTAATTCATTTATATTATCCTCCCTCTAGAAATATTAATCTTAAGTTGTTTGTATACTCGTTTGTTACTTATTTCAATCAACCATCTATTGGTGATATACAATATATGAATGAATGTCATGATAATTCCATTCATCTCCTTTAAGTTTAGTAACCAATTGATGGGATACGTACAGAGTATACAATAATAAAGTGGATCCTACAATATATATTCCCCCATTACCGGTTTGCCATTTATTTTATTGTATTGTATATCTTTAGTGTACTACTCGTACGTATGACTATTTGATTTTATTGCGTAATTTAATATTTATTATTTTTTTTTGTAATTTTTCACTTTTCATTTTTTTATTTATTTATTTATTTAAGTTTTTATATTGGTTTTAGCTGTTAATAAGATTATTTTTTGTGTGAGATTTTGTTGTTGTTTGTGTTCGAAGTTAATGCGATTAAAAGAATTCGATTTACTTTGAGTTTTTCATGAGAAAACGACGACGACGACGACGACAACGACAGACAAGACCAAATTCAATGTGAATAAAATAAAATATGTAAAAATTGAAACGAAGTTTCTTAAAACAAAAAATCCATCATCAACCATCAAACTAATGAAGAAAATGATGAAATCAAAGAAAAGACAAAAAAAAAAAAATAATAATAAAAAATATCTTAATAAAAGAAAAAATAGTCAAATAAAATGAGAAAAAGAAGAAATTAAAATCCAAAAATCGTTTTAAATAGAACGAAGTTATTATATACTGTGTTTTCCCACCTTATGAGTGGTAAAGGAATCCTAGGCTATCAGTAGGGTCTCCCACCCACACCAGTGAGGTCGAAGGCGAACATTGAATCCATAAACAGCAACACAATGGGTCATAAGGCAGGCTTTCGCTTGAACTCCAAACATTCTTTCTTATACTACTGTACCACGTGTATTTTATCTAGAATATTGTAATCAAGAAAAGACAAACAAGTCCATGGCGAGTAAATGTATCAAAGGCAGAAATAAAGCTATTTAGGATTACTTGGTTTAGGTGATTAGACAAAAAACAGATTAAAATTCACGTTGTTATCGTGAAACATCGAGTTATTTATAATGCACTATGAATTTAGTAGAATGTGAAGAGGCATCATTACAAAATTTCACATGCTAGCATGAAACTTGTCTGTCGACCGAGTATAGGCGGTATAAATAACGTGACCATACGTCCCGCTTTCATAAGACAATCAAAAAATTCTTGGAGCAATGGTGTCAATTCAACACAGAACTTGAAGTGTTTGAATGGGCAAACTTGTCGAAAGTACCTACATGGGAAGAGATACAGATTGTCATGGATTTGCTTATCACGCAAGGATTTATTGGCTGCTGCCAAGATACGAAAGTGTTCGACGAGTTTGCGACAGACGGAAAAATCACTGGCTGGAATGCTAACAATGTTGCTGCTGAAAACCATTGGGTGGAATTATTCCAGCACTTCCGTGCCAACAATCTCCACTTAACAAAATTTTCTATAATTATTGAGTACATTATGTGTCTGCCTGGAAGTAGCGCACATATCGAAAGAGTTCTTTGTCAAATGAACAATATGCATATGTACAACTGACAAAACACAGTTAAGCGTCTTAGTATTAAAAGCCATTTTGATTACAAAAAAATAAATCAGGTAATAGCTCCATTTGTACGTTGGCTAAATTAAAACTTAAAATTTGTGAAAAATAAATGATTTAGAACATTTTGCAATATATGCAAACAGTTCTTGCAGATCCTTTTTTCATTCCTGATACTTACTTTATTAAATTTAAAAAAAAAAAAAAGTAACAATTTAAATTTTACTTAAAAATATTGTGCCATGATCAGCTGTTTCTTGTTTTGGTTTGAAAGAAAAAAGGAGTGGAAGTCTGTCGAAAATGACAGTTCCTAAACGGAAATTACCGAAAACTTTCCAATACTGTCAGAAATTTGCCAGTCCTGTTTCAATTCACAGCCAATTCCATTGTTGAATCTACCTGATTCGATTCAGATTCTACAAAAACAACTGTCATTTTTCGTTGTGGTTGTTTTGCGATTCAATAGCGATTGTTAGTCCTTTGCTTATTTGGTATTAGTTGTATTATTATTCTACCTTTAATAAAAAACTTGTAAAACGCCACATATTTTTTTAGATACTTAGTTCCGCAGGGCACATCCCACTTTAACAAAAAAAAAAAAAAAAAAAAAAGGTCACGTTAGGTATAACCCTTTGCGGCTGAAAATTGACCTAGGCGACGTCGCGCTGACAACTCACTCGGTGAAACTATTAGTTGTCATGAGAAACAGCACAGAAGCCTCGTATAGCACAGCGTCCCAAAGCTCACAAAGAGCTGAATGAATTCTGGGACTATTCTATCTATTTATAAAATGTATAATGGGGGTTTATCTATAAAAATACTATCAATACTTTGTTTAAAACTATGAATATGAAATATTTTAGTTTCATATCTCATGCTAGCTCAAGTAAATAGTAAAAAGGAAGTCAGTTTTTGTTTCGAACCAAATCGAAATCTAAATATAAAAATTAAATATTGCAAACTATTGTATTTTTGCATTTGCATATTTTTTTATTTTGTTTCATTTTCTATTATATTTTAATAAATTTCGATGTCATTTTTATTTTTATATTTTAAAACTTGTTATAATCACTTTTAATTAATTTCCTCATAACTGCGAGTTCTATAAACAAAACAAAACGTATCAAAAATAAAATAAACAAATAATGGTGGGTGATTTTTCTTTTTAGATACAAAATCCATTTCAGATACATATGTAGAAAAAGTATTGTATTGTAGATATTGTACATGTACATGCGTTATGCGTTTTTAAATACATTTTATTATTACATATTTTCAATTTTCAATTTATTCATGAACACATTTTACAATACCATAAAGCTGAAGTTCAATCAGATCACCCACGATAAATTTACACAAAACAACAAGATACAAACATATAAAATTGAAATGAAAAAAAAAAAAAAAAAAATCGTATGCCTTCAAGAAAATAAAAAAAAATAAAAACTCACGACGACATTGACATTGAAGTTGCTATAAATAATAATATTAAATACAAAATATATTGTATATACACCAATTCGATCTTGTCAAGATTTTTATGGCGCAATTTGTACTAAAAAAAGTTGATTCTGATCAAGTTTGAGACTCACACAGATACTTAGTACTAATGTGTATACATACAATACTAGACAATAATGAAATGAATAAACGAATGAAGTTTGCCGCCACCCGCTGCCAAGATACTTTAGTTTTGCTATAGCAACAATAATACAATGACAAAAGTCTCTCTCTCAAAATCCGTGAGTGTGGTACTCACATGTATCTATTGTAGTAGATACATTGATACAGAGCTTTTGCGGTTTCTTAATCATGATACTATACATGTTACATAGTATGTACGTACTAGCAGTATGTGTGAATCGAAATTGTAAGACTTAAGTCACCTCTCACAGTTTGAATTAAAATCAATAAATGCGGTTTTGGCTTTGTTTTTGGTAAAGTGAATTTGAAATTTGTTTCTTGGGATACATACGATATGTTACCACTTATTACACATATGATAGTAACCGAATTCGCTTACATTATTTAAGTTTAATTAAATGATTATTAGCATATTTAATTGAAGCAATTTAATAGTCAAATGGGTCTGATTGTCGGATATCATAAATACCTTTAACAAGATACTAGTTGTTAGTCTTTAACAAAACTTGGATCGAAATATTTGATATTCTTCTACTATATATTGTATTTGATTCAAAGTTAAGAGATGATTTGTAGGCTGGCTGTATGAAAACGTATACCCAATAGATATCTCCAAAATTTTGAAAGTTTGTGAGTAGGTGTTGAGGGGGTGAGGAATAAGTTGGTTTGCCATGAAAAAAAAAAACTGATTTTACGTTAGTTTTAAGTTATTCAGGAATGTGCCAGACATCGAAGACGATGCCAATTGATTTTAATTTCTCTGTAGTTGTGCTAGAAAACGCGAAGATTTCATTTTTCGAACTGTTTGCGACTTTGTGTGATTGTCAAATATGTGACACATAACAAAGACTTTGCTCGAAGTTAAGTTAACGTAAGAGATTTCAAAACCATCAAAATAGATTCCTGGTACCAGAGACTTGTAATAAGGCTGATATGGGGTTGAAAGAGATTTCTGGCACATGCCTGATAATATGGTATTATAGTTTCCGATAATAATTTCACAAACGGACAAGAATCGAGTGGCATACTGGTTTTTCGGATCGGAACCGCATATAAAGCTTAGAGACATACATATTCTAAAATCAGTTAAGTTGTCTTTGTCAAATTTATCAGATAAATATGTCATTATTAATTTTCAGTAAATTCGTTTGATTTTTCAAAACTATTTCAATTGCTGCATAATGTACTACAGTTAAAAAAGAACAGCAACACGCACTAAGAACACGGCATTGCCAACATAATGAATTGCTTTCTAAGCAGTTTTTGTTGGCTACACACATGAGTGCATATCCCAACCTCAGCACTATTACGGTCGCTATTCCCCCCAGACACATCCGTAGGGACATTAGGACATACGAAGGAGACATAGCCTTTTTATAAGGTGACACTCTTGACGGTAGTCGCTATAAGTCGGGTTATGATGAGTTACATAGGAGGGCAGTTGAAAATGCTTTACAGTCACACACGAAAAATGCTGTCTTAAGAGGCCGTCCTTCTCCTGTTGATGATAATAAAATGAGGCTTCCTCGGAGCAATCGGACCACCTTAGCTCAGTTAAGGTCGGGTTAGTCTCTTATCCTTCAGTGCTATAGAGAATGTTTAGATCTATTTGATAATGATAGCTGTCTCACAGTCCACAGTGTGGTGGTTCTGTTCACAATACTGTTCACATTTTTAACTCTCCTAATAAACCAACCCAATTGATTTCTGGCTTCGACCGATAGAGGCGGCTTCCTTGACACATAGGTTTAGAACTCTACCCCCTAATATTATTAATCTCTAATAATTTAAAGTAATGTTACTTAATTTATTTCATTCTGCATTTTCTTTTTTACATATTTATACTTCCTGCTGCACACAAACCTCCGTTTTCCTCTACCTTTCCTAATCCTTTTTTGCATGCGAACCTCTATTTGCAGCCCCCCTGCTGTTATAACAATAACAACATCACGTCAAAGCAAGCCGGGTTCGCTAATATACCATATACAAATCGTATAATTTGTGTGATTTCATTTATTATTTATTTATTGTTGACCTTCCATGATCATATATATATATACTATTTTGTATACTGATAACTATAACATGATAAACAAAAGAACAGTCCACAATTCAGAATATCTGCATGACACGTTTTAAGGGTGACTCCTTTTAAATCGGTGAAGTCTATTGCCAGATTATTCAGATCAAGTCATACTGCTTATTTTTCAATGATTTTTTTTCTTATGATTAAGGTTTTTTACCAACAGAAATCTAAATACAAGTGTTGTTTATCTAACACAAAGCTGTTTAAAATAACCTATGCCAAAGGATTAGTTTGGAATTTCCATCTCAATGTCATGGATGAGTTCTTAAACAATTTACCAAATTTCAAATTCTTTAAATGTTTCTCCTTAATCTACTCTTTCATACATGAACTCTTTAGTTAGTCTTTCTTAATTATATAGATACAAAATTGCTACCTAGTAAGTAATATAAATTATACGTAATATAAGGTCAATTTGCAAATGCTTAACTTCTTTTACAAATGGCGACAAATTCATTATGAAGAAAAGAAAAAATAAAATGGCAAAAAGTTAATGAGATAATTAGGCAACATATAAAAAAAAAGACAGAAAAATAAAGAGATATTTCAGTTCCAGATAACTTTTGATGTTGCTTGTTGCGTGCATTAATTTTCCCACACATTTTTTCGATTTTGGTAAAGTAATTTTTTACCTTTTTCATTGTTTCATTTTCTGTTTTATATTTTATTTTATTATACATTTGCATTTGTTGCTTTTCTCGTATTTAAGTCAAGGACGTGACAAAGAAACAAAGTAATGAATGAGAAACAAATGAAAAAGCAAAATATGAATAAGTGTTGTTGTTGTTATAAGGAAAAAAGGATTAAATTGCAAAACTTCGCTCACAACCTTGTCAGATTCATTAGTAAAAAAAAAAAAAAAATAAGCATTTTCATTTCTGGTTAAAAACTCTACAAAGTCTTACCCAACAGAAACCTTCACCTTCTTCGTGGTATTTTCTCCACTTTATAATTCAAAAGCTTTATTTATTGTGAAAACCACAGAGCATGAACTCAAAAGTTGTAGCATTGTAGTTCTAAAGAAGTTACTTGACTCGAAACATAATAGATGACGACGACGGTGGACAATCCTGCGAACTTTTTACTACTATTAGTAGTAAGTACAATATTTCATATCATGGTGAACAAATTGTGTTTCTTGTTGTATGCTTCAAAATAAGTAGGACTTTGGTTTGTTCGAATATATGCACGCTTCTTTTTAACACCATGTTTTCGGTACCCTAAGTACCAAAAAGAAGAGTGCACTATTTCCATTCTGTGTAATTTTTTTTTTCGTGCAATTGGCAACTCTGAAATTTGACAGCTGTCACTTATAATTGTTCCCATTACAAAAAATATGAAAAGTTACGCTAATACCACTGTCAAACTTCGCAGAATTCACACCATCTGTCCAAAATCCGCACCAGACTGTTGCTCATTGGGGATGCATTTGTTTCTCATGGATGGCGTAAGGATTTTCTGAGCCCCAAATACAAAAATTTTCTTAAATAGTGCACATAAGAACTCTTCCATCCGCAGTCTACCGATGCATTGTTTAAATTGATATATTGTATCCACAACATGATGTGTCTTGCTTCGGGGATGATGTTTGAATATGATTCTCTTTAATTGTTTCTCAGTATGGATGATGAAGATTTTTTGATTGATCAGTGGAGTTGATTGATCCAATGAAGATTTTGTAAGTTGCCATACCATTGGTCTATGAAAATTTTCTCCATTGTTGGATTCTGTATTTCCTTTAATTATTTCCTGGTAGTAGTCTCCAGTCGTTAGTCGTTTCTGTTTTCACCTGTGTTAAGTGTATCTCAGTGCATCCGTATTTGCATTCGGAGTAGCCCTTATGTCACATGCGTTCTGTTCAATTCTGGCTCGACCACAGAAGCAAATGAAACTTTAAGAAGAAAGGAAGGAACTTGTTCTAGACAGAACAACTGGTCTCACAAAGGAAGATGGTTATGTATGGACCAACATTTACAAGAAAACGGACATGGAAAAGGATTAGAAGTGAAAATTTTCTGAGGGCCGACAACAATCGGAATCACCCCATGAAGGACATAACATTTGGTTATAAACAATAACTTCAAGCAATTACATGCTAGTGCGAAGCTCTGAAATATTGATGGCGATATTCGAGCAAATCTTCTAAGTGTGACATTTTTCCACATATCACATTAAGCTCAGAGATCATAGCAACGGTGGACCAAGTTTGGAATCTCTTGGATAAAGGACAGCGTGCACATGTGAAATTCATCATGGCATATTGCTACGTAAAGTTGTGGACTTTCAACTAGCTGCTGCGCCTCCTTGTCTTCATTTGCAGCAAAATTTGACGTCACACAAGGTCTTGGCGTCATTAACATATGGTAAAGGAAAATGATCTTCTCCAAAGAAGTAAGTAAATTTCCTACACTCATGCACACATCATTTACAGCATCAATCTTTCAAGCAATAGCGATAAATGTTAAAATAAATTGTGAAGAACCAAAAAATAATAAATGTATTTAAAAAAAAAGAAAAAAATTAAAAAAAAGTAGGCTTTGAGGCAATCAATGTCAATAAACGAAATAGTTTTGCTCTGTTCATTCAGTCTAAAGTCGACTTCACAAGAGTCAACATCTACAATTTTTAAAATTCTTTATACAAAATAAAATTTATTTGTCTTAAATTTCTAAGTGTAAAAGTTCGGAGCGAAGAAGCCATGTTCAAAATTGGAGGAACTGATAGGAAGTTGCCGCACGATCCTATTTTAAGAAACCGGTTTCTTTCTTTTTTGCGCGTTTTTAAAAGGCAAAATGACACACTATCAATGCCAGAAGCCATTCTACAAGGCGCCCAAGTTTGGAATTGTATGGATGAGAAAGCACGTAACCAATATCAATTTGTGGTAAGTTGCGATTGTAACATAATAGCGATTATAGATACGTTTTATTTCTCACAACCATTTCGATTATATATAACCAAAAGTTTAATGAGGATGATATATGGCGTGAAATGTCATTAGATGAGGAAAACAAAGCATCTAACTTGTTCCCACCTACAAGTGCTGAGGTCAGAGCACCTATGAATAGAAACATAGATTTATTCCTCAAAAAAAGTAGCAGCGATTCGATATTATATCGCGAGAGGTCAAGTTTCCTTGAACATGATCCGTTTGCACAAAATAGAACACCTAAATATGTGTTCAAATCTGAACGTGAACGGGATCATAGCGTAGAAAGCAAAATCATACAAATAAGCAAGCAAGATAAGCAAAGTTTGTGAAACACCAAAAACAAAACACAAAAAGTATGTATGCAATAACTTTCCTATACTCATCATTATCATCATAATCTATATAATTTTGCATTTCTGTTTTACATGATAGCAATAGCAGTCAGGCAAATTTCCAACACTTGAGATTGCTGCTAACATACGCGATCTATGGCTATGACCAAAACGAAATGCGGGTGGATGTTGGGTAAGCGAAGAACTCGACAATCAATTAATTTTAATTTTTTTTTTGAAAGAACAACGCATATTTTTGTGTGCAATAGAAATTTTCCATAGGAATATTTTCCAAAAAAATTAACAATTGCACACAATTCAGTTTCATCGATAATTTTATATCATTCACAAATAGTATTAGTAGTAGCAGTTCCCCAGCTCCATATAGATGCGATCCAATCAGATTTGGAAATATGTAGGAATATTGTTTATTATCATTTTAGTGTTTCTATATTGTAGAAGAGAAAAGTCTTCTTTATTTCTGTTAGCATAAGGGATAAGGATTTGAAGAACAAGTTTCTTGGCATACAAGATATTACTACCAAGCCCGGCGTGCTTTACTACACCAAAAAGCATCTATTTTATGCAAAGGTTTTCATCCAATTGATGGTTTTTTGTGGTGGCATATTTTTTTAAATTTATGTTGGAGACAATTTATAAAAATATCGAAATAAAAAGAAAGATATCTTTTACAAAGACGACTTGATTGATTTTAAAATATGTCTCTAAATTTTACCACAAATTTCTCAATAAATTCCGCACCAAACGTCAGAGGAACACTCTTTAAGACTATGCTGGAGTTTCCCTAAAAAAAATTCCATCATAATCGGTACAACAGTTTCGGAATCCATAGGGAACATGCAATAATACGTTACCAATTTTATCATACACTTAAATGTGAATCCTTCTTTGACAATACTATTCTTATACTTAGTACTTACTATTGTATATGATTTATTAATGAAAATTTAATTTTTATTTTTCAGAAACGTCTGAACATTTTTTATAAACTGACAAGGCTTGCAAAAGAATTCTGTGTATACGTTTTATCTGCGTCATCTATAGCAGGTTCATAAACGTAATGTGTTTTTATATTAATTTTATTTTCGGATGGCTATTTTATATTAATTTTTAAACTTGGTGGTGGTACATAATATAAAATATAAAATGTGAGTGAGTGAGAGGGTGACTTGGATCTGAATTATCATAACGATTGGTTTACTTTCAAGAACGACGAACGGCTAGAGGGAGTTATATGGTTCTATATTTTGATGATACTATACAAAATTTACTATTGTGAAAGAAAACAGATTATTTAATGTGTAATTATAAAAAATTGTCAATTGTCAGTTAATGGTAGTATAAGATGTGTGTAACGTAGAAATAAAAATAAAAAACCCAAAATATTTGATTTTTTATTTACTTAGCAAATTGAGTATACTCGTAAATGTTCCTTCATTTGTATCCTCCTCTTATGATTTATTTATTTTAATATTTATTGTTTGATTTCAAAAACAATGGAACTAGATTTTGGCATTGAAAACGAACTTTCGACACCGATTCCAAAGTATTACAAATATCAGACTAAAGTTGTACAGTGTATTTACATTTTATTGCTCATCTTTAAGTCGGTAGCATCTACCTATTGAAGCAGAAACCCCATTCCAGGAAAGAAAATGCATGCATCTTTCAATCAAACCGTAAGAACCAATTGATTGAATTTGGGCACATTGTGATGTCATATATTATTGTATTTTATTGGTCATCATAACAAAAAATATAACAAAGTCGAGTACGATGTCATTAGATCAAAAATGACACTTTTATCAGGATTTTGGGCATCATAAAACATTCTAAGTAATGCATGAGTTCCGAGACCCAAGAAAATCATTTTCATCAATCCACATGCAAAATGTTTTCTTAATTTTGACGAGGATGTTTTCTTGATCTTACACAATATTATTGGGTGTATGCATATGATTCCGCCCTTTTTTGTGAAAACAAAACAAATTTGCTTGTTTAGAAAAAGGAAAATTTATTTATTCAAAGTATGCCCCATCTGCAGCTACAACCTTTGCCCATCTTTCAGGCAATTTACGGATTCCTTGCATAAAGAAGTCCTGGTCTTTTGAGGCAATCCAATTATGAAGCCAAATTTTGATATCTTCATAAGAAGTGAATCGCTCTCCCGTAAGATCAGACTGCATCCTTCGAAATAAATGAAAATCTGAAGGGGCTATATCTGGTGAATATGGCGGGTGGGGTAGCACTTCCCAGTCTTGTCCATTTAAATATGTTTTCACAACATTTGCCGTATGCGGTCTGGCGTTGTCATGTTGAAGAATTAATTTGTCATGCCTATTCACCCATTCCGGTCGTTTTTCTTCTATAGCTACCTTCAACCGCATTAGTTGTCGTCTGTAAACATCGCCAGTGATAGTATCAGACGGTTTCAGCAACTTATAGTGCACAACACCTTTCTGATCCCACCAAATACAGAGCATAACCTTGGTACAATGAATATTTTTCTTTGGCTGTGATGGGCCGGCCTCACCTGGCTTCAGCCAAGATTTTTTGCGTTTAGGATTCTCGTAATATATCCATTTTTCATCTCCCGTGATTATCCGATGCAAAAAACCTTTTCTTTTTTGTCTTTGAAGCAGCATTTCACAAATGGTTTTGCGACGTTCGATGTCTCGGTCTTTCAATTCATGTGGCACCCAGTTATTGACTTTTTGAACCATTCCCATTGCTTGCAAACGTCTTGAAATAGTTGATTGATCAACATTTAATGTTGTTGCCAATTCTGATTGTGTTTGACAACAATCTTCGGTCAATAAATCTTCCAATTCAGCATCTTCAAATTTTTTGGGTGGTTTTCCATGTTCTCTGTCCTCAATGTCAAAATCATCATTTTTAAATCGTCGAAACCATTCTTTGCAAGTTGTATTCGATGGAGCATGCTCACCGTAAACATCAGCAAGCAAACGATAAGTTTCCACTGCACTTTTCTTTGCAACAAAATAGTGCAATAAAACCTCCCGCAAATGATGTTTACTTGGGATAAAACTCGACATTTTCAATGAGTTAGAAATATTTGTTGTTTATGCTTCCACCGAATGTTATACACTGTGTTTAACAGCTGATAGAAGGCACTATCGAATGCAAGTATTAGTATTTTAGTGTGCAAGTGTAAGCGGCGATACTAGCGAAACTATCGGAAAGGGCGGAATCATATGCATACACCCAATATAAATATTGTATTGTATTTCAGAAAATAAAAAGATTTTAGCTTTAATACCTGAAACACCTGCTTACTCGCTAATTTGAACATATTTTTATGAATTGCATATTCTTTCTTGATGTTGTCTATGTATGATTATCATTTGCAAATATACCTATGCCAGTGTGATTCTCATCATATTTTTCATCAAGGTACATTACATAGACACATGAAAACACAATAAGCATTGTACTTTATCCGAAGCAATCACCACTTGTAATAGCGCTATTGAATGGACCAGAACTGGCAGTATAAGGCGTAACCACCAGATAAAAATGGGCAGGCGAAAATCAACTCTAAATTTTAAAATAGACGACTGATTACATTGCCAGTGAAAAGGTATAAAAGAAAGCCACAAACAAATGTAACAATGTGACATAAGGCCCGTTTTAATCCTTAAACACGTTATGTATATAATTCTCCTTAGTGTAAATAATTCGTGAATGGACCTAATTGTAATTACCATATAACAATTCATGTTCCAGGATATGATTAGCTCTAAATTCTTAGTATAAATGAGTTATTTTGTAGGCATGGTTTACCCTCCAAAAAACGCGATATTTGTTTGTTTGTTTACATAAATACTTATCATAAAGAGCATATGCGGCACATGTTAATTTTCTTGTTCAATCAAGAGAAAAAAGGATCGGAAAGTCATCAAATTCTTGTGGAAACTTACGGCGAGCTTATTCCAACCATCCAGATTTGGTAGTGCTGGTTTCAACGATTCAAAAATGGTGATTTCATTGTGAATGACACAAAGAATGCGATAATCGACCAAAACAGTTTGAAGAAGTCGAATTGCAAAGATAATTGGATGCAGACGCAAAAAATGAAGGAAGATCAATTGAATATCACTCAGAAAGTTGTTTCCGATTGCCTTAAATCCATTGGTTGACAAAAAAGTTCCACAGCGAACTGGGCGAACAACAGATGGAAAAGCGAAAAACTTTGGTTAGGAACTCTTACCACACCAACCGTATTCACCAGGCACGGCTCCTTCAGATTATCATTTGTTTTCATCGATGGGACATGCACTGGCTGAGCAGCATTTCATGGCATTTGATGAATTGGAAAAATGGAGGACCAATTCTTTGAATATAAAATATTTTGCCATTATGAATTCCTAAATAATTGTGTATTTTTAATGAAAAAAAAAAAACGACATTTTGAAATTCTACACATGGTAAGTTCATTTTTATGCTATAAAAAATACATATCTCAATTTGGGTAGGATAATATCTTATGTATATAAAGTTCTTGTATTGGTCTTTTTACCCAAAAATTTTGAAATGAAAGTTATAATTTTTACTACAAAAGGGAAAATTTCTTTTTGTTTTCATCAATCTCTTTTCATTAAAAATGTTGTCAGAAAACACAACAGTGTTAAATTATGAAAAATCAACTATGAGAAAGATTCTGTCAACAACAACAACGAACGACGGCAGGAGGTTGAGGTTAGTTAGTATACTAGTATTCTTTTGATCAATCGTGATCGTTAATTTGAACACCATTTGATTTGGTGTTCTACTTTTTCTTCTAAAAAAAAAAAAAAAAACACAACACGACACACAACAAGCTACCAATTAGATTTGTTAATGAGGACGACACAGACCCAATTCTTTGATTGAGAATAATATGCCATGATGGTGATGAAGAGCGACGACCTCTTTGATTTTATTGTAAATTATTGAAATGATAAGAAAAATCCCAAAACAACAATAAGTATAATGAGAAAACAGGTGAAATGATGATGATGATGATGATGATGAGGGCTACGAGTATTTCTTTTTCATAGTAGTGTCGTGTCTATGATGATTTTAGGAACTTTTACTTTCTCCGTAAACATAAACATACTTACAACAGTAGGGTACATACAAACGAAAGAAAATCAAAATCAAATAGAAATTAAAGATAAAAACTTATAAATTAAAGTTGTAGAACCTTTTCACTTTCTCTATTTGTCGGTGTGTTGGTTGGTCTGTTGGTCTATGTGTCTCTTTGATTGCATTGTGTAGGTTGTTCTATTTAACTATTTAGTATTGTTGAAAGAAAGTAACTTTATTAAAGATAAAAAACCATGTCTTTCAATCAATTAACTTCTTTTAAAGATTTTCTCCAAAATGTTGTGTTCTTTGAAAAACACTAAAAAAGCACATCATTTAACTGATTTGAAATGAGTTTCTTAAAAAGAAAATGTCAACAAATTTCAATTTTTGACTCATTCATTCATTTTAGAATTGTTCCATTTTTATTTGTTTTATTATGATAAAATCTCTATATCTTTCCGGAAACTATTATTAAAAAAGACTCGTACAATAACTAGTTTTCAAGGTAAAAAAAAAAAAACAAAAACAAAACATAAGTATCTATATACTACAACCGCATTTAGTTGGTTGGTTAGTTGGTTGGTTTAGATAGTTTGTAGAATAGAAAGAGTGTGACATATAGAAAGAGAAAGAGAGAGAGATAGATAATATACTATTAGAATATAAGTCATTCAATAAATACTTAAGTCAGTTAGTTCAAACGTTAGTAGTCACCAAGTCACCATTTTAATTCATTAACATTTTATTTAATTTGTATTAAGACAAGACAATTCTCTCTTTCATTTATCTCTTTTATATTTCAAGCCTCTCTGTCACCCTGTCTTTCTGCAATCATTGCGTTTTTTTTTTTGTCTTTTACTTAATTTGCATGCAAATATTTTGTGCCGCATTTTTCCATTCAAAATTCAACAATTTTTGAATATTTTTTCCAAAAAAATAAGAAGTAAAAACAAAACGTGCATTTTATGAAAACACAATCAAATCAAATATAACATATACATATGTTATATACAAGTATATATACTTGTTCTCTCTTAAGTATTTTAATCGAAGCGGAATTACATTGAAATGGATTTTTTGACTTTCAAGATGATGAAGTTGATGTTGATAAGATGATTTTATAAAACCACCAACCAACCCCCATTATTCCCAGTTACAGTTATGTGAATTTTTTTTACTTGTTTTTTGTTATATTATTAATTGAAAAAGAAAAAGACAAAATTCTTGAAAATGATAAATTAAAAGAAATTCAACTTTATTTTTATACATAGGTAACAGATACAACTCTTTGGTTGAACCAAAGTTTGTTGAACCATCATCATCACATAAAACAATCATTAGACAACGACGACGACGACATACAATACTTTTATCTTTGGTCTATCCCTAAGGCTACTTATTCTTCAGTTCTGTACTATCTATACAATTTCATTTATTTTCTTTATTATTCAATATTTTGCAAAATTTATAATTCATCATTTGTCATCAATTCATTGACACATTTAACTGTTTTTATTTTTTATATACTCGTACAATACAAAAACTATTTTTTTTTTTTTTTAAATTCTTGATGTATAAAATAGCATGGTATTTCATCAATCAGTCAATGGCAAGCATATGTATCAACAATAATTTTTGAAGACAGGTGTAAGAAGTTAACACACATACATAAGTGAGTAGGCACAGGGCCTTATTATCCATAAGCCAGTATAGGCAAATGCCTAGGGGCCTCGAACACCGAAAAAAAAATCGAGTAAAACTTACACTATCAAATTTAAATTATAATTTTTATTTGCAAAACCACTGCAAGACTAAGAACAAAAAATTTCGAACGTCTTTTAACCGACTTCTTTATGTTTGTTACCTCACAACTTTTTCCCAAGTAAACCCATTTTGATGATGGTTTTTTTATTTGAAAGCTGGGGCTTGCCATGTGGTCCTATATAAGTTGATTTTTAGTTTTTGAGTTATCCTTAACAATGCGCGTTTCATTTGCGCTACTTGAAGTCGGTTTTATATTTTGCTCTAATATATTCTTCTTTGTTGTTAATCTTGTACCGGTGCAAGAACCAGTTTATGGGTCAAAACTTACTTACTTACTTGCTCTTTTTAACGAAAATTATTATTTCAAGAAACATTTGATGATAATGATGTTGAAGAATTAAATAAAAGAATTTCTTTAAAGGTAAATACATTTTAGAATACATATGTGTAGATTTATCATAAGAATTGCATTTTTAGCATAAACCGAACCAAACCATTTTTTGGAGTGGTTTTCGGTTCGGTTCTGTCTTTTTAAAATAAAAACGGTTCGGTTCATGGTTCGGTTCGAAGCCCAATAAATGCGACGGTTCGGCTCAGAACCGGTTTGCAACCATGGTATTTTTTCCTATCATTTGTTATTGACTGACTACGCACAAGTGTATTGCATTTTTTGAATATGATGATGAACACTGAGATCAGGGCAACATGAGAGCGAGAGAGAATTCACGGTTTTCAGCAACAAAATCCAAAGAGATTGTTGTTGGAACCTTCACATTTTGAGAGCGAATACAATTTTTATGCCTCATATTTGTTCTGAAACAGCGATAGTAATTTCTTATGCGAAAAGCCAACATAAAAGTGTCATTGAAAAACATTACTTAAATAATGCAATTTTTTGCATTTAAGCGTCCAAAGCGGAGTCTCCACTTCGAGGCTTTATCAACTTAATTTTAGTTCATTTATTCTTTGTTTGTTCAACGTACATATTATGAACATATTGTACATAAGCATATAGGAGGTAAAGAACGAGTGACACACAGCTCTAAATAAAGCGCGCCGGGGCTTACTAGTTCCATCAAATACAATTTTATAAAATTCGACGAGTGTGACGTGCTGAAGTTTTTTTGTGTAGGTACATATTATGGTTTCGGAAAAACGTATAAAGCGGCAAGTGTTGCAAAACAAGCGTGATGAACAATTAAAGAAGACACAAAACCTTTTAGTGGCCAATCACCGGAAAATCAACCTGCTCCAAGTACGTCTGCTAGCCATATTATGGAGGAGATTCCTTCTCAGTGCTCTGAACAGGGTAACCAGGATCAAGAAACAGCTACTTTATCCGGTGCAAAGAAAAGTGAGGCCGAGACTTAGATCCAATTACTATACCAAAACGCAATCCATTTTTATGAATCTTAACACAATGCAGATAAAATGTTTTCTAAGAACTTAGGGTAAAGGAGGGGCCCCGACATGGTTAATACGGCCATGATTAGACAAGCGGCTAAGTCAAAATCAATTGACTAATGTTTGAGAAGACCTACATACATACTACTAAGTATGATAGATGCTTGTCAATGAGTTAATTTGATTTGTTAATTGTAGAAAACACAGCGTATGGAGTCAATATAAAATAAAAAACTAAATTAAATAAACTAGAAAAAATTGATGAAAGAAATACATAAATATGAGAATAAAAAATTCATACAATATATTTTCTTCTACATATTTCTATTTTTATTTATATGTAGTATTTATTATTCAAGTTTCAAGCTCATTGTCATTTTTTTTTTTTTTGTTGTTGTTTAAGTTCAAGTGCGTTTTTGCGTCTGTGGTTTTTTGGCACTTTGAACTTTTAAACAAAAATTTATAATAAAAAATTTACACAATTTTTGATTTTTGTTTTGTTTTTAATTTTGGCGCTGAAAGATTTGTTTTTGTTATTGTTTTCCAGTTGTTTTTACAATACAATTTTTTAATATTTTTTCATTATTTTTCTTAATGTTTTTTGGTTTTGTTTTTTGTTTTTGTTTATTGTTATAAACAATAAAAAAAATGTTATTAGTATTTTCATTTTGTTGTGCGGTTTTCTTTGAACTCTAAAAGAAAGAAAAAGTTAGAATCAGATAGATAGAGAGAAAGGGAGATATATATGTAGATATAGAAAGCGAGATAGAAACAATTGCAGTAGCAACTTTTATTAATTTTTGTTTTGAGGTTAAAGGAGAGAATTCGATGCCTTGGGTTCGAGTTTAAGTTCAAGTTTTATGAGTTCAATCATATTGTATTGTTGTTGTTTTTATTGTTATTAATGATGCTAATTATGATGATCATATAGCTGTTGATAATGATGTTTTTTTTTCGATTCGTTGAACGGGTGCAGTTTTGTTCATTGAAATTTTAATAAAAAGAAATCAAATCAAAGAGAATTGAATTGAATTTTTTATGGTTGATAAATGAATTGATAAATGGATAAATTTAGGAAATCGATGATCACAAATAAAAAAAACGCAAACAAAATATGTGATTAAAAGAAAAAAGCCGCTCAATGAAATTGAAGAAAAATAATGTAACAGCAACAAGACTAACCAAAATAAGTAAGTATATTTCAATAATTTCAATATAAAATCCATGAAGATTTAACTAAAGCTCCTTGGCATCAACGTGCGAAGGAACCGCAATCAATCAAAATTCAATAAAATGAAATAAATCACATATGAAACGGCTTCAATCACTTATGAAAAATAAAGTCTTTACAATTATCAAAAATAGATACTAGCACGAAGCCAATCGATAAATGAAAACTTCATATGACTGCATGTGCACGACTATTGCTACTCCTGGACGAAAGTAACGTATTGTTCAACAAATCCCCAACACTTTCGAAGAGCGACAGTACTATTCAGCTGCTTTTTTGGATGTACCACAAACATGTGACCCTGGAATGTGGTTCAAACTCAAATCATTGTTACCGGCACCTTACTAGTAAAGTAAATTCTTTAATAGAAGGGGTAGTGTGTTGGCATCCATCGTCTACATGCTCTTCACTGCTGACCTATTTATTTCAAGTGATGAAAAAATTTTGGTGCAGATGGCTACTAACAGATGATTCCGGGACAGCCTCAACCAACTTGCCGAACCAGATAAATACAATAGAACCGTAGCTCAAAAGATGGAACATTGCCGTGAACACAGAGAAATCCATTCATGTAACTTGCACCATGAATCGCAAGAGCTGCCCTACCATACCCATTCCACAAAACACAACACCGAAATACCTTGGATTAACTTTCGTTAGAAGGCTAACTTGACAGCCCCACATAAAATTACAAAGGAAATAGCTTAACCTGAGAAACAAGCTGTTACTTATATAAGGCCATACTCAAACCGGTGTGGACTTATGGAAATCAGCTCTGGGGCACTGCATCCAACTAAAACATTGAGATTCTGCAAAGGTTTCAGTCAAAACTACTGCGTAGACTTGTTGGAGCACCTTGGTAAGTCAGTTCTGCACAGAGATCTACAGACACCCACGATCCGTGAGCAGTCAGCACACCGGAAGGTGAATCGGCTGCATCCACTGGATTTAAATAAAGAGTTTAAATATCGGTAGCAAAAGTACTATAATATTGAATAGTCTTATTAATTAAACCAAAGATGCAACTAGAAAACGGTGACCTTTCATAGTATTGTAGACCTCGCTTTGAAATTAACTGAAAGTAGCATTTGAATACAATCAACACAGCTCCACGGTCCTCGAAACAGACAGCCAATCATCTAGATCACTCATCACCTACTATACTTATATTCAATATACTAGTATGGATGGACGTGGATGAACTCAATTCCATTTAAATACAAATTCATATAAGTTTTGTTTGTTTTTATGACCTCTTTTGGATATAAGTTCTTGTTGCTCTTGTGTTCTTTTATCATTTGCTTATGTATGAATCATCTTAAGCCAAGTCAAGCCATGCCAAGTCAAAATAAAAAAAAAAACCAAAACAAAATCTTCTTAAGGACAAAGTGAAGGGAATCTGAGGATGATTTCGTCTCTTTTCACCAGAACATCGAAGCACATACACAATATAATCTTAAAGTGAAATGCAACAACAACTAAAAGATACCATCTTAATACATTCACCATCACACATCATCTCTATGGTGCTGCATTCCATTTTGCATGCCAAGTGATGATGACTCAACAACGCATTTTCTTGGGAGCACATTTAACCACAACAACAACGGCATGTACAATAACAGTCACCGCCAAGATTTATGCCTCTCAACATATTGTAGTATGTAGGTATATGATATATGTAAATAAATCAAAAGAAGAAGCCAAAAGCCAGGAATAAGATGTTGTATTTTATTTACTCTTTTTCTTATTCTTAGATCTCTCTTCTTTCTTAGATACTTAATACATAATATCTTGGATCATTCCAATGCATTCCTTACCAAGTCCATAGATGTTATGGATTTTACTGTTGATTTTGTTGATCTTTTTAATTGTTGTTCTTCCTTTATTTTAACCAAATTTACTTGTTGCTTTCGGACTATAGAAGAGTATATTACTTTATGGCTATGCTAAGCAAACTTACCCTTTTGTCAATGGGATCAATGGATGTCATTTACACAATTTTACTTTTAGTATTCTTCAAAATTCACTCACCTGTAATGATAAAGAAAATAAGTATTCAGATTAATTAAAAAATTTGATTCAATAAAGTAAAACTACTGCTCATTAAATATCAACAAAATATATTTATATTGTTAAGAGATGTCATAGTCGATCTAGTTATATATTAAAATTTGGTCATAGAATTATTGTAGTCAGGAGTCATGACCCACATAAAATGAAAAAGAAATGGATATGGTCAATGTGGAGAGCAGTATCCATTGAGAAACGTTATTGCATTTATGCATACAAGTGAGTTATCGACCTAATATTTGGTACAGTCTGTAACTGGTAACTGTTGTCCAAAGATAGTTTTATCCAATTATATATTGGGTTTACAAGTAAGTTTTAACGGATTTCCAACAGAGCACACAAGTAGTGTTTAAGCATGATCGCCAAAACTCCATTTGCGGGAAGCATTGATATTTTGCTTAGATCTGAAGAAAAGTGCAGCAAAGTCATCGGCTACTTACTGGTTCCGAAGTTTCAAAAGTAATGATTTTAACACAACTGACAAGGACCGCGACGTTTGTAGACGCCGAATCGAAGGAAATTTGGATGAAGACCCGTGCCAAACCTAAAAAGAACTTGCGGCAACGTTGAAGTGTTCTCAACAAGCCGTTTCATTGCTTTTGAAAACCATTGGTATGGTCCAGAAGGTTGGAAACTGGATGCCTCATGAACTCAAACCAAAAGATATCGAACGGCGTGTCACTGCTTCCGATATGCTCTGCATTTGGTGGGACCAGAAGGGAATCAAACAAACAAACTTCTGAAAAGTGGTCAGACAATGAGCTGGTCTTTCGACAGACAATAACTGAGGCGTTTAAAGCGAGCGATTATGGAAAAACGGCCAGAATGGGAAACCAGACATAAGCCATTAATCTTTAACCATGACAATGCTCGGGCGCATGTCGCATGTCGATGGTAATGGAAGGAAAGTCCTAACCCACCCGCTTTATAGTCCAGAGGTTGCAACATCCTATCATACTACCATTTGTTCCGGTCGATATAGAACGCACTTACGGGAAAACGCTTCACTTCAGTTGCAGATATCAAGAATTGGCTTGATGCGTTCTTGGCCTCCAAAGATGAACAGTTTTATTGCCGTGGAATCTATGCATTGCCAGAAAAGTGGTGAAAAGTCATAGCTAGCAATGGCCAATACTTTCCTTTAAAACTTACTTGTATACCCCATAATGTTACATCAACAAATATGCAGAAATTTGGAATTCACCCAAAGTTAATGTATTTTTTAGCTTTTTAATTAAATTTGATATTTCTTATGATAATTTTTTTTTTTATTAATATTGTGTTTTTTATTAAGTTTTTTTTATTTATTTTTAATTTATTTTAAATTTTGTATACATCAATTAAGGACATAACCATGAGAGTTTTGCGAAACAAACTAAAAAAATGGTTTGGTGATTTTAATTTAAAAAAAATATACATATACTGTCTGAGCATACATATACATAACAATCTTTATCAACCTCACAGCACTCTCATCTTAAAGTTCAATCGGAACGAAGACATATTACAGTAACTTGTGGTAAAATTGTGAAAATTGAAACAGAAATTGAAAATTTGATTCACGTCAGTCAGTCATAATTGAAAGACAAGCTATCAGTTGATAGTAGTTTTCATCATTATTATCATAATTTTCCTAACTCAACCTAAAATCATCATCATCAACTCAAGTCATACTATTAGAAGTGAGATCTATAGTATATTATACAATATATACAAAAATTATGATGATGGAACAAAGGAAATGGTTTTGTAAAATAAAGTAAAGAAAATAAATATATAAACAATTCTTCTTGATCTTTTACATGGCAAATTTCCATGGAAAAATGATATTCATTAATTAAAATAAAATGATTGAGAAATTATCAATTTACCAATTAATTTACAAAATTTTTCTTTTTTTTTACTAAGTATAAATATTTTCTTTTCTCTATTCATTGCACTTTTTCGCTTCATTCTTTGCTGTTGTTCTTATTTCATTATTGCGAGATGCATTTCAATTGAAATTTAATTAAAATTTCACATCACACAACACCAAACTCATTAATGTTGGTTGGTCTTATTGACGATGACGACGACAACGACGATGATAATGCTGGTGATGATGATGATGAAAAACCCATTTTTCTGAAAAAGTTTAAGACTTTCAATTGAAATTGACTTTAAGATGAAAACAAAAGAAATAATCATTGCGATAAGAAGGGAGTAAAGTATGTAGTATCAGACCACAAGATTCACATATGCAGAACTGCAATGAAATGAAATGAAATGCATGAATCAACAATAACAAAGTGTGATTAGGCGGAACGACAATACGTACAATAAATACAAAAGAAAAAAACCAGTAAGGCAGGAGAACCAGGAAGGCAGTAGGTAGATGGGAGGCATTGCATATGTTGGACACCCAGTAATTGTAGGCAAATATCGACAAACAATTTCAATAAATATTTTAAAGAAAAAACCAGATACAAATACACAATCATTTTTATTCACTGAAGCTTAACACATACCTTTTACACCCCACACTTACTCACTTGATGAACTTGTTCACAAAGAACATATACATTTTTGGGTTATTTCTAACATTTATTGTCTGATCAAACCAATATGTACAATATATATTAATACCCTATACTAAGTACATCAATAATTTGTTTCATTGTTACAATATTTGAATGCATGTATTGTGTTATTTGCAAGAGTGATTCCAACTGTGCACGACAACAAGATGTGCCCTTAACAATTTTCAAATCGATTTCTTAAAAACTAACAGACTACTTTGACAGACAAACTACACCCAACAGAATCTCATAATCGCACCACAGATCAGGATGAGTTTAAGATGATATTAAGATTGCTACTACTACAATATGTAAGTAATAGGAAGAAGAGTGTATCAAAATAAAATCACTAATGGATGGATGGTTATTGGTTACACACTTTACTAGTTGATTAAAAAAAGATGGATGAATAATTGAATGAATGAATTGAGAGAATATTTATGCTTGATTATTTTGAAATGGCCAGTTATGATCAATCATCATTAAAAAATGCACAAAACATTAACTTCGGTACTTATGAAACTTAGAAGCTGCCTTTCACAATTTTTAGCTGAGAGAAAGACATACTTGTTTCTTATAGCTGGCTTACAACATCAAATATATTAGATAACAGTATCGGTACATTAGTCCAGTCGATTGATATTGTATGTTGCATCAATTGTCATTTCAGCATGTAGATTGTAACTCATTGTATCAGTTATAGAGAAGTTACCCAAGTGATGAGTATACTATTGTATTTGACGAATTGCCGTTCTTTAGCTTAAAAATTAGACTAGTTGGCCTGAAGCACACAAGTGGATGTGTCCATGTCGACTAGATCGATCGATATAAAATACAATACTTCGTGTGGGGTCTTCGATTCATGATTCCATGCTATTTAATAATGTGTAAATTTGCATTGAGAAGAATAATATTTTAATTTTATATTGAATGGATGAAAATAAAGTGTAAGGCAACAATCATGATACAATAGTATCTGGTAAAACAGAACATATGTGCATCATATGTATACTTGTCGGCATTTTCAGTTAGGGTAAGAGTAGAGTAAGGTGTGTTTACGACTATTGTATTGTGATTGTGATTTTATGCATATACTACTACAATATTGTACATCTTGTACTATTTAGTTACTTTTATCTCTCTCCGCTATACTACAATAGTATAGCCTTAAATACTACTGTACTCATAGAACCAATTGTTCATTGAAACTCAATAGAGCAGTTGTAAATAGTGTAGTGTGACAGGAAATGATTGTACTGAATACAATATTTACGAGTATATTGTATTGTATATTCTGAAGAGGGTTCCATACACCATATACACATATGTTTCCATATATACAATACATATATGTATACTCGTCTCGTATGTATATAAAATTTGTTCATTTATCAGTTTTAGTTGAACTCGAATTTATAAGAGAGTTGAGAGTTCGAGTTCTTATGTTAAAATTGATATAAATTATGCTGGCTGGCTGTTGCTGTTACTGTTGCTTGCTATGCCTTCCAATATAAGTAAAACTTAAACAGATACAGATACTTATAAATGAAAGTAAGAGTTTATTTTCTAAGTGTACAACTACATCATATATGGGGGCGAATGTGATTGCAAAGTATAATAAAATAAAGCAAGAAACAAATGCCGTATGTGTTTCAAAGATAATAAATTATTGAACTTAAAAACAATGAGCACGCATTGCACTTTCGCACTTTTCTCCTACTTTTTTTTCTCTGTTTCACTTAAAATCTCTCTTCTTTTTTTTTAGGATACAATTTAGTAAAGTGGTACACTAATATTAATCTATTATTTTACTTTTATCCTCAATTTTTCATGCATTTATATTTATCAACAATCAGCCGAAGAAACGAAGAAGCATATTCTTTTTACTTTTTAAGTTCAAATTGTTAATGGATCCATGATTTGTCATTTCCGTCGAATTGGTTGACCTGCCTTTTTCCCCTTTCAGATGTCACATAATATCGCTCTCTTTCTCTCTCTCAACAGATAAATTGCAATTTGACTTCTTCAGAATATTAATTTCAATTTGAACATGAAGAAATCATTGAATTGATATGGTCATTGGAAATGCCCGAAGTTTTCCCACATTCTGAATGATTTATAAGTATAAATGGGTGTCAATACTACAAAAAGAATAGATGTACTAGATTTGCCAAAGGCCTCTATGGAAATAACGAAATAATTTCTCTACCTACATTCGAAGGTAACTGTTAATTTGTAGCAGATACTAAGTAGTGATTTGGCTACTTTTCTCAAGCTACTAAAGTATATTATCACATTGAGGGTTGTAAGAAATAAGCTATAGAAAGTTTTATGTGTCAAATTTATTAGATTGCATACAAAACATTTTTGTATTTCATTTACGAGAAGAAGATATATCATCGTAGTTATAAGAATAGAGTATAATGACCATAATCATGAATATATGTAATAAATTTGTGTAATATCTCAATCAAATCATAAAATTCGAATATATTTTGACAAAAACGACAAAATATGTAATCGTAAATACAATAAAAATTATGAAATTTATCCAAGCATAAAAAAACTACAATCAAATTATCAAAAATGAGTATGAAATAACAACAAATCATGGTGTTTTTTTTTTTTTTTTTTTTGTCGAATATTTTGCTATGGTTTCTGGTTTTGGTTTTTATTCATAAATAAAATCATAAAATATGCAAATTGCAACAAAAATATAAAAATACACTTGAAACGCCCATTCAAAATCATTTGTTCGCTTATATTGTTTTCCAATATTTTTCAGTTCATTAGTTAAATAAAAAATATATATTTAATTATGTAAAACAAAAATTTATTCAAAAATCGAAAGAGTAAAACAATGGTAAACGCATTGACAGTAGCGCACTCTGGCGGCGGAAGAGGAAGTCTTCATTAAAATGATATGAAATCAAATTTAAAATAAATTAACTATAATAAAAATCAAATCAAATTAATAAATAAAATAAATAAAAAATAAAATAAATAAAAAATAAATAAATATAGTATATTGTAGTATATTCTCTATTTCATTATTATTTTTTTATACTATTTTTTGGCTTCAAAAACAAACAACAAAACAAAAAATCATAAATGTATAAAGAAATAAAAAAAAATTAAGTTCAAGGGCACACGGGGTATACAAAGATACATAAACAATGAATGCATACATATAATACAATACATTGTTGTATATAAATTCGAAAAAAAGAGGCTCAGCCCAATTGGAAAATGTCCAAAAGTAAATGAAAGTGGTGGTAGTGGTAGAAGGGAGAGAAGCCACAAACAAACACAACAATAAAATTTCATATTTAAATCAATAAAAATTTCATTTTTAGTGAAAATTCCAAAATGAATGAATGAATGAATACGACAATAGTCGCATGATAGACAAATCCCGAATCATAGAAATATACATACAATGAGCGACATTATTATTGTATGAAATTAATATTGATAACTTCAGACATAATTGTTGTAAAGCCAATAAAGGTTTCATTTTGATTGGTTTTTTGTGATTGCACAATTGAAATTCACAAAAAATGATCACAGGTTTATAAGCACTTAAAATTTCATATGGAAGATAAATGCGCCCTCTTCGAATTTTTTATGCTTAGTACACTAAACAAAAAATATAGATTAATATAGACAAAGTAGCCATTTGGTCGAAGCGTTGGAACTTTCACATAAATCATCAAAAATCTGCCAATGTGGTATCACCGCAAAAAAATCATCATGCACTTAGATAGCAAATTGACCTGGGCCCATCATATATAAGAAGCATTCATTCTATATGCACCACAAAAATTAAAAACCTTAACTGTCTTCTTAAGGAAAAAAGTGAGCTGCAGCTGAGCAACAAAGTCCTAATCAATAAGTCCATCAAAACTCCTATGTGGTCATACGGAATCCAATTAAGGCGCACTGCTGCAGCATCCAATGTAAAGAAAATCCAGGTGTTACAAAACAAAACTCTTCGTCTAATTACTAGTGCCCCTTGGTGGTATATTCGTAACAGATCTCTTTATAAAGACCTCAACGTTAAAAAGGCTTCATCATGGACAGCTTCTTTTTTTGCAATATGTTTGTTAATATTTACATTGTTATCTATGTTTAAAGTTATATTTCATTGCTAATTCATTTCATCATGATTGTTAATATCATTCATCAACTTAAGTCTATCCGCTTGTCATTGTAGTGCTGATCTCCTAACAATTTATAGCATTAAGTAGCTGATTATTGTTAATAAAGTTTTTATAAAAAAAATTATAAGATTGATTGCATATTTCACTTATCATTTGTGATCCTAGATCTATCTCTATAACTTGGATTTCCAGGCCATAAATGGGTGAAACAATTAGAGTCATAGGCCTTAGTAGCTAGTACTTTATTATCAATAGGTAGGTTACGAGTACCTTTACTTTTCAATAGTTGGTTTCGAAAATACATAGATGAAAACTCTATTATCTACTGTAAGTCATTTTTGTACAGAGACTATTTCTTTCAGTAATCGTAGAGCTCTGGTGCTCACATGTCGGTGGTCGGTATGACAATAAGTACTATTTAGTGATTTTACTGGGTGAACTAGTACCGATCGATTATCCTTGTCACTTTACAATCATTACAATTGACTGTATTAAGTATGTAAAGTATTCACGCTAGCATTGGAGATATGACTTCGAATTCAGAAAACTTGTAACTGCTCCCATTAAGTATTACTGATGCAATTACCGACCTCCTGGGCCCTGGGACCTGGGAATTGTACACTTAGCAATTTGTTAAGCTTATTGAAAGGGCTTGTTCCATGTGTCTATAAAAATCTAAATTAACATAAACGAGTAAAGTAGTACATATGAAATTCAGCATTTTTCACCTTTAATTGAGAGTGTTGTTTCTATTTATAATATTTTGGTTGTAGAAACTTGAAAGAGATAAATGGTATGAGAAAATGATTCTACTTAGACTTATAGTGGGTGGGTTTTAACATTTTTCTATTGTTATAATTTTGAATTAACCAAAATTGAAAAACTTTGTCATTTACCTAATTGTTTGTCAGTAAATAATTTTTTTGTTTTGTTTTTGTTGAGTTCATTTATGGTAAAAACAATTCCAAATTTATTCATTAAGTGATTGATGTAAGGAAATAAATATGTACATACATACATACATATGTATCTATGTTTATGAATTTGGTTAATTATGCAAAAACAAATTGTATCAAAACAAATAAAGTAAAGAAAAAAATTCACAGAATTTCATTTGATAAATGAAATGTAGTGACATACAGTACAGTTTTTTCAAATTGTTTTGCATGATTGATTGAATAGTTGTGATTGATTGATGATGTGTAAAAATGTAAAAAATAAAATAAATAAAAATAAAACAATTTTACATTTTAAATGACATTTTGAGTTTCTTGACCAAATAACTGATTGACTGACTGACTGACTGGCTAATTGAAGCTAGTTATACATACATACTTATGTATTGGAAGTCTATACTCATTTACTCATACTATATAAACAAAGATAAATTACCATGCAAAATCACGTTCAAAAAGAAGAAATTAAAAATATAAAAAAAAAAAAAACAGAAGAAAGAAAAGAAGAACAGATAAGAATCTTATACTTGAACGTAGCACATGCTTATGTTAAGTGCTTAAATCTCGTTTAGTTTTTGACTGACATGTGGAGTCAAAGATCAGCGTGCAAAGATTTATTATTAAACGTTAAATATTATTGTTATTGTCTGTTCTGCTGCTGTTGATTATGAAAATAGTTAAGCACAAAACACAAAACATTTGAATATACGTAAAAGCCGCCAACAAAGATACGCAAAGCAACAAGTGTTTTAACAACAAATACTAGAAATAAGTAAATGAAAGAGAAAAATCTAAAAATTATGGTAATTTTCAAGCTTAAGCGCCAGTACTCGTTATTGGACAATCATAGTTATCATCATCATCATCATCATGATCATGATCATCGGGACCATTTCATTATTATTTGAAATTAAGAAGAGTTCAAAGAACCAAACACCGAATTGAATTGAATCATTTGGCTATCTTTCTTACTGACTGATGTCTGCAAACACGCCTACAGTGCTCAGCAAAACTAATCTTCATTTAACAAACAACAAAATTAATCAATGAAAAGTTAAACAAAAACCGGTAGACCGATTAGTTCGTTTATCTTAAAATTCTATCTAAACAACCACACGTTGAAATTAATCAAATCAAATCAAATGAATCATGACAAATCATAATCATAATTATAATGATTCATCATGATGGAAAAAAATTTCATATAAAATAACATAATTATTTACATACAAAAAATACTTAGGTGATTACCGATTAAGCAAATAAATTCTCCAATTTTTTGGGATGATTATAATTTTAAAAAGCATATTATTGCCAATAAATTTTGGTTTAGCAAATGAAATAATAGATCAAAAATGGAAACATCAAAGTCCTTAAGCTTAAGATAAAATACAAAATTCAAAGATTCAAGAATCATACTTATAAACTCTAAGAATGATTTGTCAAGATGCCTGATTGGAAATGTGTACATAAGTAGCAACACTCTAGGTATAATTCTGTATAATAAATCTTCTAGAAAATAAGTAGTGAAGAGATATACAAATTGAAATGGATTCATATTCTAGAATTACATTACTATTATGCATCCCATAAAAAGTACATAACTGATTTTAAAAATTTTTTCATCTATAAAAAGCTACATACATTTTAAGCAAGTAACATAGGCGCTATTTTATTTTCAAGAAAATTAGAAATCCCTACGTAAATGACAATAATACAACCCCAGTTATCAAAAATCTATACTGCAATAGCTTAGAACTTGTTTTCACTCAGCCTTTCTTCGACTGCATTCTCTCTCGCTACTTTTGTTTGTTGACAAGGGTAGCTGAGTTGCTTGCACCAGCAGCAATTCGCAGTTTTGCTGACTTTTTTCTCTATCTTCTTTCGCGTCTCTCATGTTTGTTCATAATTTTATGAATATTAAAACATAGAGCGGAATTTGAAGAAATTTGCTCTGCGACAGAGGGCATACCTTCACAAAGAAACATAAATAAAGAGGAATGTGAAAATAGTTGTAATGCTGAGTGCCAACATCGAATGGCGTTAGACGGCATTTACACGAACGTCATTTAATCGTCGATTCCTTTTTGGTGATTTTTGCTTGAGTTCAAATGAACGGCACGCGTGCTAATTTCTTTTCATTTATGTTTCTTAATGCAGCTGTGCGTTCTGTCGCAGAGCAAACTTCTTCAACATCCGCTCCTATTGGCTACTATTTTCTGCATTTCGCATGTATCATCACTCTACGCAAGCTAAAAAATTGTGAACAACACGAAAGACGCGAAAGAAAACAAAGAGAACGTCAGCGCAAACCTTTACGATTGCGTTTTCAGAACATCACATCCTGCCCCCACTGCCTTGCTTCCCTTAACAACAAAAAAAAGTTTACGCAGTTGCAGAGCCTATCGTGTAAATGGGCTTTTACCAAAGAAGAACCAACGACATGAGCTGCTGAGCATGATGCTGAGTGAGAACAAGGTCTTATATGCACGCACAAAAATTTTCGTACGTTTTTTCATTGTTTACGCTTTGTTGCTTCTTGAATTTTGTGCTGTTTTTGTTGTATTTGTTTCTCTCATTTATTACGTGTAATTACTGTGTGAGAGTATTGCGCTCTTCTTAGCCTTCTTTCTGAATATGAAGTCCACTGAGTGTGTTTCGCCAAAGACTATGCAATAAATGGACTGGACAAACCGTTCTTAAAAAAGACAAAAGATTCTTAGCATTTAGTTTAGTTTGTTATCTCAAACTCGGGCACAATATATTTGGTGTCTTTGGATTAGTAATAGAATCAAATTATGAAAATGCATATGTGCATATAATCAATGACAGAATGAAGTAAAGATAGATTGAATGAATGAATAAATAAAGTTGAAACCCGCAGTTTTTTTTTTTTTTTTTGGTTAAATATTTTACAATAAAAGAAACTCCATACAGTTCACTACTCCACTCCTACTTACATACGAGTATACTCGTATTACTTTCACTTCATTTCACATTTCACTTTTTACTAAGTGAAATTGTTAAGGAAAACCAAATGAACTTCATTAGATGAGATGAGAGTTAAAAGTTGAATGAGTGAACGATGGGGAGGAAGAAAATAAATTGCAACTTAATGAGCTCAAGTGGCGGCAATAAAGGCCTTCTTCATTTTTAGAGGGAGGGTGGGTGGTGCTGGTGGTGGTGGCATCTTCAACTCTAACTAAAAACAATAAATAAAATCAAATCAAATAAAATAAAATGAAAATAAATTTAATGTGAAATATTTTTCACAATCAAGAGAGGGCGCTTTAGGCATCATTCTTGTTCGATATAAACGATGATGGGTCTTAGACCTGCTCAAATAACGGCCCGCCCAATCACCCGCATTACAAGGCGGCAAGTACAATAAAATAAAGATAGGATGGGAAATGAAATAAAATGTTGTTGTTGTTGTTTGTTAATAAGTATCTTAGTTTGTTTTAGATATATTCGTATGTTAAAGATGCTTGTACTGAGAGGGTGAAACAAATGCATAGAATGATTAAATGTTAGAAGGAGATAAATATAAAGTATAATATAGAAGTTTGCTTGGTTATTTCTGGACCTGAACAAGCGAATGCATCTATCATCATCGTCATCATCATAATTATCAATGGTGATGATGACCATTATTGTCGTTGATCGAAAGTAATTAAAAATGGTTGCCATTGTCGATTTACACGCTCATTAGCACTTGATCAAGAGGCACAACACAAACCATTATCACCATCATCATCATCGTGCTATTATAGTACTGAACGGGGGATGACCCCTTTTGTTTTACTTAATTTCCTCTTCATCATATGTACCTACGAGTTTATTCCAAACTATGTATTGTACAAACTATTATACTTAACACTCACAACAACCTTTTTCTCTTTTTGCTTTGTATCTTATATCTTTCATCATTTGAACTACTAATGTGGTACTTGTTTTGCCTTTAACAACTGGTTGTCTATCATTGTTTTTTTTTTTTATTGTTTTCTTTCCATTTTTACTAACCTTGAGAATTTTTATTATTGTTGGCACTACTATTATAAGATACTTTACTCCCATTTCAGAAATCATCAAGTTTAAGTTGTCAGTTAAGTTTAGTTCAGTTCAGTTCAACTTTGTTCAATTGAAGCTCATTTATTATTATACATATACTTAGTATATGGTGTATAAAGATTTACAAGTGATCACACCCAAGCAAGATTCTTTTAAAAAGCAGAGTTTGGCGATATTTGAAAATTTGAAGAAGGAGAAGAGGAGTTTTTCAAGTAAATTAATAATATAATAATGAGGTAGTAGGAGCTATGAGAGAAACATCCTATAACATCCAACTTGAAAGTTTGTCAAGTAAAGTAGTCATATAATACTCGTATGACATTGTACATTAAAAACAAGTCAGTTTGTCATGGAATCAGATTGTTGTCGGAATCGGAATGAAACCGATAAATAATTTGCTTTGGTGTCATGAATTCCGATGTGATCAAAAATCATGCTTGAATTAGAATTAGTGTTGTTTTTTCTTATTTTTTTTTTTTTTGTGTTAAAAAAACAATTTCATGGGTTTGGTTAACGAAATGAAATCAATTGCCATTGTTAGCTGACAGAATATATTTCCTATTGTGTTTAGTTCTATGCGTTTGTGAATATGGGAAAACATAAAAAAAAAAGAAAAAAGATAGTTAAAATGCAATCTTTCAAGAGCTAATGGAAAATCATAGTGACATTGCCAAGAGCGTCACGAAACGTGATGAGCCATAAGTGAAGTGTTTGTGTCAGGAACTGGTTCAGTCTTTGAACAGCGTTGGTCCACCCATTAAGAATGCTAATGGCTGAAAAAAGGTTTGTACCTAAGTCGAATTGTTCTAATTCCTTAATTGTGATTAGGTATGGACTGAGTTGAAAAGCGACAAAAAAAAAAAACGAAGCTCAAACGCCTGGTGGTAGGCCGTAAGAATGTCAAAGAAAATAAAAGCCGCTCGATTTTCATATCGTCAGAAAATCGAATTGCTCTGCGTCTGATCTTGTCAGAGTTCATTTCGAAAGTAAAACCAGAAGTTGACTTCAATGTTTCTTTGTCCTACTAAAATCTCCTCATCTTAACAATAAACATATTGTTTGAATATAATATACCATATATGGTGTATTGTGATATGGAATCGTAATCTTTGTACTTATAGTACTAAGCATATTGTATTGTATATCGTTAATATTTACATTTACTGTCATTTGTAAATATGCAATAATATAAGTATCTTTGCAGTATTAAAAGATTGTAAATTAAATAACACATGTATATTGTAATGATTGTTTGAATAATTGTTAAGGAATACCGAAAATAACCTTACCCAAGGCCTTACTAATCAAAACGTAACACTAGTGACTAGCAGCCATAGCACTATCCTACAAGAAGTGGGGATTCAAGCTGATGTGACTACTGTGTGTCAGTTATAAAATGGAATGACAATTTCAAGACAAGATTCCCGGGTAGAAATGAACTTTCGATCTATACTGACGGCTTCAAGATGGTAGACGTTGGAGTTGCTGGCGTTTTCTCAGAGGAGCTAATAGCTCAGCTATCGTATCATCTATCGAACTGCTGCAGCGTGTTTTAGGCAGAAATCACGCGGTCTGGCAGGCAGCAATGTTAATTAACATATGGGTGAGACCCCAAGGCATATTTCGATTTAAGTTGACAGGCCGCTATCAAGGCTCTGTCGGTCCGAAGCATCAAGAGCAAAATCATTCGCAGTACGGTAGAAATTCTTAATCAAGCTCAGCAGCACTCTATCACGCTTATCTGGGTGCCGTGTCATTCCGATCTCCAGGGTGATGATTTGGCCAGTGTGCCAGGAAAGGCTCGGCACTGCCTGTGTCTCAATCTGTTGCCGATATTTACGGACCATAACAGGATATCCTCTCATGCCTGGAAGTGAAAAACCAGAGATCTAATAGGGAGGAAGTGCGCAAATGAGTCTGGCTGTTGCTAGGACACTCTGGCCTTGCTATCAACCAAACCTCTGAACTCCTACACTTGATCAAGAAAAGGATTCGGACGATGACAGGAGTTATTACGGGGCACTGTTGATGCCGGGCTGATGGCCTATAGGATGCAGGTTCCACATCATGACTTCTGGTCGTGGCTGTGAAGATGAGGAGGAGCCGGAGAGCATCAAACACTTCCTCGTCTTGGTAGACGAACCTTGTTTTTTAGGACACCATTCTTCGGGAAGTTGGGTAGTTTGGTAAAGCGGCCTGCTTAACCCTTTGCCCATTACCCAAACATATTGAATGATTTAGACTACCTATTAACCTGAACTTGATTGCGTTTTTTCATTGTAAGATTACACATTTTACTATGCAAAATAATTTCTTTTGGCTTCCAATTAAGAAGACCAATCGAGATTTATAGGAATCAAGGTTTATCATAAACAACAGACAAAATATATTTTCGACACTTCTTAAGTCGAAATTTCAGTATTGTAGGCAAACAACGCAGGGATTCAATGGGGAATCCTTCTTTTTTTTAGTGACAATCGCCGAAGGATATAACTAGATTTGATTTCTTTTTTATCAATGAATAGAAACATTATCAATTGATAGTTCGTAATTCACATTGTATCTCTTGTAAAGGCCACATAAAATTTGGTGACTCCTTGAGAAAACCATACCATACTCTACGATCCACAGGCAAACAAAATGACTCGCATGACGTCAAAAAGCTATCCTTTTCAACTGTTCAAATGTTCTAAAATGGAAAATTGTATTACTTGCAGATGCAAAATTGCGGTCGAATTTGGTGTTTTACGGAACACAGGACAAAATTAACAAGATTAAATCCTAAATATAGCAAAACCACACTGTCAAGTATAATATGTAGTAGGTGGCACAATTGTACAGTAAGTACAACTGTATCTACACCAATCTGTACTAGTTAATGAGCAAATGTGGTTAAGCATTGCTTATTTGTGTACAATAGTATTGATGAAACACTAGTACAATAATCATAACCAACTACAAGGAAACGTACTAGCATCTGTCTATCTATTGATGCACAGACTAATAACAATTTTTGACTATTAGTTAAAGTTGAATGGATTTTGAATTTTCAAGTGTTAAAATAGAAATATGTAGGTTTAACCAAGTCCAAACATTTATGAATTGTATATACAGTACAATACTATGTTATGTGGAAGTATCCTATGCCTTTAACTTGTTTATTCATGCATTAATTCTGACCTTTGGTTAGTTACTTAGTTCATTCTAATTTTCATATTCATTCTCGTTTATTTGGTTTTTTGCTATTTGAACATCATCATCATCATCATGCTATAGTCACTTCTGTTCGATTGAATCAATCAGATGATGAATTTCAGAGTGTATTTTTGTTTTGCTAAAAATTCTACAAAAAGAAAAGTGGAAAAGTATTTTCCTTTATTTCCTTCAATTCAATTTTCTTTTTTTTTTTAAGTATTTTGTTACTTTGCTTTGGTTTTTCTAATACTTTACTTTAGTAGCAAAGAACACAGAACACATGCTGCTTTTTCTAAATATTTCTGTTTCCTGTTTTTGCTTGTTATTCTTTTCATTGTTGTTGTTGGTGTTGTAAAGTTGCACACACACACACACACACACACACACACACAAAACACATGAGCGCCTTAAGTAGTAAGTACTATATTTCTATCTATCTATGCATGCATGTATGTACAATATGTATTGTATCTAGGTAAACACATGTGTTGTGAAGTGAACACATACGAAAAAAAGATGCTAATCGGTTTTGGGAAACTTTTTTTTTTAACAAAAATTGTTGTTTATATCTCCTCATCTCATCTCTTCTCTGCTCTTCTCAACACAGCTTGTTATTCAATACTCTTTGTGTAGGTTTGGCGCTTTACTTTTTTTTTTCGTAAGTTTGATTTGATGTTTGTAGGTTGTTGTTGTTTTATATCACACTTTAGATACAAAAGCAGCATACTAAAAGATTCATTTCATTTGATTGTACTTTTTTTTGTAGAACCTTTTCACAATAGTACTACTGAATAAGTTCCGGCGCTGCCACATAACATATTGCACTATGTATTGTCGATGTAGGCGCCGCATCTAATGAAAATATACAGTATTTTTAGAAAAAATACTAATATTCAAAGGATACTCGTAGTAGTCTGTATGTGTGTGTTTACAGTGGTTTCAGTGATACATTACCCTTGTTATTTAAAAAAAAAAAAACAAAACACAATGTAAGAAATTCCAGAAACAAAACCACGGTGACTGTTATGGGAACACAGAAGGTTGACATAGCTGACACTTCAAAGATATCATGAAAACTTGATGCACTGAAGCCCAGAACTAGCTGTGTTGTAAGTGGGTGCCACGTTTGCTTATATGTCGACCAACAATGAATCAGATGAGCGGATTTTTGGTTCGATATGTGACAATTGAAATGAAATATGGATCCATTATTCATACACATTCAATGTCGAATGACTTCATCAAACAGCTGATGGATAGGAGCAGCTAAAAGTTACGCAAAATATAGTATTTTACATGAGAACAGAAAAAAACATCAACAGGTATAATTATATACTACTAGTAGACCCGGCGCACGTTGCTACGCCACACTATTCTGGTCAAAGTTGTATATGGTGGATCTCATGCGTTCTGTGCCATGAAATATTGTGTACCATATATATTATTTTCTTTAAAATAATTTTTGGTACAGGACACATTCAACATGGAAACAGGCAACATACAATTGGCCATGCGAAAAAAATGCGCTTTCAAGATTTATCCCGCAAAGACACGATGACTGCCCCTGGGATTTATTTACAATAACAGCAATTATACAAAATTCATAAAGTAGCAAATCATAAAAACGCTAAAGTGAAGGAAAACCATACCTCAAGAAAATGATAAAAAATAAGCATGCAACTTGATGCATTAGGACTCTTTCCTACTTTAAAAAAATAATGATTAAAACCGGTTCAGTATATTTTTCGAAAGTAAAAATCTATCTGTATTTCCAAAACTATGCCACGTACCGGGTCCAAATGTAACGTATAACCATCCACTTGACCCCATAAGTACAACAAAAAAATGTCATCAAAATCAGTCCAGCTGTTCTCGAGTTTTGCGTTTAGCAACACTTAGAGATTAATTTTTATATATATAGAAGATATACAATGTTATTGTTGCGGAAGAAAAAGTAACACAAGCAAAAGAAAACAGTGATTTTTCATTAGGATATACAGACAATGCTCCAAATCATTATTAGTTTGTTAGAATGAATCTCATCTACCATATTCTCCAGATCTGGTTTACAGACTTCAATTAAAATGACCCGGAGAAAAGAGATTTGCAGCAAATCCTGTGACAACAAAATTTTTAGTTCAATTATAAATTTTTCTACAAAATACAGATCGACGAAATGTTTTAGGATTGATGGTAATCAATAGAATAGAATAGAATTGAAACTTTAGAAACTATTAAGATTTAGGATGCAATACAATATGAAACCAGAAAAAAGGATCAGAAACTTATAGTGTCCAAACTTCAGTTGGATAAGTCAAAAAACAAAAATGATTTTCTAATAAGAACATTAATTTGAGGTACCATTCTTGATTTGATGGACATCAGCGACAAACTGGTTAATCTCTCTTGAAGCATTGTACTTCTTAATATATTTTTAATTATTTTCAATTTCAAGAAGGAGCGTTCCCGACTGCAGTTAGTGACCATCATGCTTAAAAAGATGCTCAATGCAATTTCTACATTTGGAGGAAATGTGTCTTCATTTTTGTTTTCCTTCAAAAGATGGTATTGTGTATTTCCAATATACTATTACAATAGTTCCTTCATTTTGCCTATGTTTCTTTTTCTAACTCTTTCTCGTTAACATCTTCATAATAGATTTCAGCAAATTCTTTGCAACTACTCGTATGTCCCAACTCTTCGGAATTCAGAGTTTTAAAGCGAAAAAATTAACCAAACGCGTTGATTAATGTTCTTATACGAACTTAATCGATGTTTTAGATAAACGGTTACTACATAGATTGAATTTCTCTTTTCCATTCAGTTGGACTGACGGCGCAGAGCCATCAAAAAAACTCTGTCGTGAAATTCTACGTCTTATTCTTTAAGATAGGTCATTGTACTCCGATTCCGGATTTCTTCCTTTGGCGGACGATTCGGAGTAATCAAATTTTTCGCTGAGGTTAATAATATAATATAAATAAAGTGAAGTAAAAAAATTAGTTGCAACGTCCAATGCTATTGTTTCTTTCTGAAAATAAGTATTTGTTTTGTCTATTCTTTCCAATAAAGAGCTCCAAATCCCATTTTCTGGAAAGACTGAGGTTTTTGTCCCTAGTTTCTCGTGGCTGTTCTCTATTTTTTAGAGTAGTTTCGCGCATGCAAAAGCTAATAAGAGAGTAGGTATTGTAGTCAGTCATTATCGTTTGATTTGTTTCGAAATGAATACAGTAATAAATATCGGTATCGGTCAAATCGGTAGGAACTGGGGGGAACTAGTTTGGTGATCTGGCAGGAAAGAGGGGCCTAAATTTTGTAATGCAATTTAATTGTTTTTATTGGATTTTTTTTCGTATGAGTACACACATTTGTTGTTGTTCGCTTTCACTGTAAATAAAACATTTTTATTATTTTTCCTATTTCTTTTTTTAGTTAAAAAACAAATCTCATAGATGCAATTGACTCGTATTCATTACTTGTGTTGTACTATCATCGTTAAACCTGTGGTTGGTTTATTGTTTACTCAGAAGTAACTAGTAGTAAATAATCTTCTAACATGGAGCGGCGTTGGTCTACATTCGAATTTATTGGTCAAAGAATAACTTACCTTCCCATTTATCCATTTTGTAAACAATTTGCATGCAATAACAACTGGAACTTTGTCATAATTTTATTTTTCTTTATTTTTTTAAGTAAGAAAGACAAATAAAACCGATTTTTAATACCGATCTATATACAAATAATCAAATTGTAGACTTTGAAATTTGTATACATTTGTTCCTTCGTTTGTGCACGCATCACGTAAAAGCTACTCATTTAATTCAAAATTGAATAATTGAAAGATATGAAGCTTTATTCTGAGTAACATTTAGCGTTTATTTCATCAAAATTGACCTACAGAACATAACATTCATTATTCGAATAGTCTTAGGTTTCTTGACAGGACATTGCAGAATAATGATACACCTACTTAACATGCGAATCAGTCGCAGCGATCTATGTAGACTATGTAATGAAGAAGAAGAGTCAGCAGAGCACGTACTGCGAGGGCCTAATCCTGACCAGGCTCCGTCACCTTGGGAACCAGTACTTGGAACCAGTTGAAATTGCAGATCTATTTCCGAAGAGGATTTTGGAACCGTGATTACGAGGTTTGGCACAATAGGCCCACTTGCGGCCGCAGTGACAAGCCCTTTCCCTAATCAAATCTAACCAACACATACACGTATATGGTAGTCCGACGTCATCATATAATCAATGAAATTTGTTTGCATTTCTATAAAACCCATACCATTTTTCTTTTCACAGCTTCAACGGTCGAAACGATCTTATTCCTTTTATAGTAATACAAATCTGCGGAAAACATACACTTGGGCTCAAAAAAATAGTAGTACTAGTTCAAATATTGAATTCGATCAAAAACATGAATTAATTGGTCCTTGAATGTACTTATAATAATTTTTAATAATAATAATAATGGTAGATGGGTTGAGATGTTATGCTTGACCTGAAATGTCTTGACAAACAATACAATTACTTCAAGGAACTAATACTCAGACTTTGAAAAATCAAATTTGAATTACGCATTCTTTGTCATTTTCTACATTTCTAGTAATCTTGCGATTAATTGACACACTGTCAGATCGGATCAGATTGGATTGGATTAGATCAAATTACCGGTCTTTAAGTAATATGTATATCGTAAACGTACTTATGCAGAAGTTACAAATGCGATTTATCCAAGTTTCATATGACAATTTGGTGCTGTTTCAAAACTCATCAAACTTTTCATTTCCTATACAATATACTACGAAGGCCACTGCCAATATTTACAGGCTCAGGAGGGGCGACAATAGAACAACTTGGGCTCATGTATTGTTTGTTTTCTTTAGAAGAATCACTCGCTTTATTTTATATCCACACCTCGAATTCTATGATTCGATGGAACAGAAGTCAAAGTTTGTTTTTTGTTTGTCAGTGACGACGCGACGCACCCAAAGAAAAACACGAAAAATTTGTCAAAAGCAACAAAACAATTTTTGTTTGTTTACCATATTTTTTGTTGGAATTGTCATCTTATATACCATACATATATTACAATATAATGTACACACACTTTCTAAACAAAATCTTAACTGAACTGAACAAAAAAACTCTTTCTTTCTAATCTTTCTTTTTCTATTTATTTATTTATAGATTTTCTTGCTAGTTTCTTTGTTTTCTTCTTGCATTTTCCTCACTTGCATTTCTTCAATTGTTGTTTACTCTTTCTTTTTCTCTTATGCTTTTCATCTACATTCTACTTTCTCTCTTTGTACTATTGTATTTATCTATTACTCATTCACATCCATCATATTCTTAAGATCTGCCCATTTTCATTTTAGTATTGCAACTCTAAACAAAATTTCCTCCTTCAGTTTTCAGTTTCTTTCAATTTGATCTTTGTTGTGTGTTGTGTCTTTGAGGTTTATTCCTTTTACTTCTTTTGTTTTGGAACTTCATTTCTATTTTAAACTTCAATTGCTATGCATTACTTTTTGATCTTCCTTTTTCTATTTAAAAAAAAATATAAGAGACTGACGACCCTTTTCTATGTGCCTTTTTTTCAATTGAATAATCAATGAAAGAACCGAGTCAATGGATCATTGACTGACTGAATGAATGAATGTGTTGAACATGTGTTTACTTATGTCGATCACTGACATAACATTAACAAAGAAAAAAAAAACAAAAATACAGGAAAAAGGAAAAAAAAATTCATTGGCATTCATTTCCATATGGTTGCATTTTAACTTTATGTCCTACCCCTGACTGACTAACTGACTGACTAACTTTTTCTGCTTTAGTCTCAATTTTAAATGAGTGATTGCCGAACATATTAAACATATAGGTGTCATTTGAAAGATTTGAGTCTAAACTACTATCGATAAGAAATTTATCAATCTTCAATAACATTTGTAAAAGTGACAGCTGATTAACCAAGGAATCAGCATGCATACATTTTCGGCATATTTTTCTTTTTTACTTCTAAAAAGAAAAGAATGCAACCCAATCTAAGAAAATAGTGTGCGACGTATATAGGAAAGATGCAATAAGTGATTGCCAATGTCTGCGCTACTTTGCAAAATTCTGTTCACCTCCCTAAGCGGATCAATGTTTGCAATTCATTGCTTAAACGTAACGAAAGTGATCCCTTTTTAAAGCGAATCATAACTAATGATGAAAAAGGGGTTCACCAGAGGAAAGTTATGCTGTCCGTTTGTTGGAATTGGACAGGTATCATTCATTTTGAGCTGCTGCCTCGGAAGGAAACCATCAATTCGGATCTGTAATGTGTTCAACTATCCGAATTGAACAAAAAAAAAATAAATCAAAAAGATGTACCCCGGACTAGCCAATCGAAAAGGTGCCATTTTCCACCATGACAACGCTCGACCGCATACATCTTTGGTCACTCTGCAAAAATTATCGGATCTGAATTGGGAAGTGATGGCACATCCACCATCAGATTTCCATTTATTCAGCTTTATTCAAAACTCTTTGAGTGGTGAAACATTCGATTCTGATGAGGCACAGTTTTTTGCCCATAAGGAACTAAAATTCTACGAGGACGGAATAATGAAACTTACCGTAAGATGGGCAAAAGTGTTCCAACTTACGCTCCACGCCACTTGAATAGGACACCTTGTAAACTATCAGTTTAAATGCAAATCACTCAAAAATTAACATTAAAATTAACGGTTTTTTCTTGAGGGCTTTTGCAATGACTATTTAGCTGTCTACATGAAAAAAATTGAAATAAACCGTTATTATGTATTTTGCTATTTTGTTTAAATATCCATCAAAAAAGCATGCACAAATTTTTGCTCCACTTGAATAGAACATTTGTTTTGTAAGACTTGTACATGTGCTGTGCGCACACGTATTTTTGTTTAATCGCTTTTTGTGATGAGCTCGAATTATTAAATTTCAAATTTAACTAAAGTGGGTCGAGGAAAAGCCTTAACAGAGATGGAAATAGGAAAAAAAATTCTTTCAAGGAGTATCGCAAAAAAAAAAAAAACGAAAGAAGCCGACAAGTGGAGTCAGCATTCTTAGAAACCGAGTTAAAATAAGGAAAAAAAAAAGGAAGGCCGTACTAAAAGTGTCCTCTCTGATGCGGACAGGTAACTTATTTTGAGAAAAGCCTCAATTTCCCACGACTCAATATCCAAAATCAAGGCAAAATGTGGACTTAACGCAAGCCTAACCACTATTCGGCTTGTAATATCGAAAGTTGAACATTTAAAAAGGTTAAAAATTAAAAAGAAAAAAACCACCACTGGATGTACTTCGAAAGGAGCAACGCCTTAAATTTTGCCGTAACCATATGAGCTGGACTATTGAGTGGCATCGCGTCGTTTTCTCAGATGACTACACTTATCCATGACCTACGAAAGGAAGCCCATCATTTGGACCACTTACATAGCAAGGGTGGAGCGATCTCTGTGAGTTACAATTTTTGATAACAAAAATGAATGCGATGGCATACATGTGGAGTCTTAAAAAATGCATTTCCATTCTTCCACAACCTTTTTGGACCCTTGCAATGGACATATAAACATGACAATACCAATCCATACTGCCTGAACAGTCAAATCCTATATTGAAAGCCAGAAGGTGGCTCTTTTAAGCTGGCCACCTTACTCACCGGATTTAAACATCATCGAAAACATTTGGGTATGGTTAACACGGAAACTGTATGGGGCCGCACAGCAATATGGAACCTGAACTAATAGAAGCCATCAAACTAGCTTGGAGTTCAATACCACTCAATTATTTATTATTTAGAAGAATCTGTGAAGTTTTGGAGCAAAAAGGGGGCACAATCCACTATTAAAAAAATTTCAAATGCATTTGACGATAATTAAATGTACTCCAAAAGTAGAATTACACATGTTTGAAACATAAGAATTTTAATAAACGGTTTTTTGGTAGAGGTGTTCTATTCAAGTGGCGCATAAATCTGCGTGTTTTTTTATAGTTAGTTTACCAAAAAATTTCTAACAAATTAACTGTATCAGTTACAAAAATAAATCCTTCTGAATTTGATTTGGAATTAATTAAAGCTTCATTAAAAATTAAAAAAAAAAAAATTTATGCTTTCTGGATCTGCAATATTTAGCTTAAACAAAAGTTTGTTAGGTGTCCTATTCAAGTGGCGCGGAGTGTATAATTGATCTACATATAATAAATAAATTATGAATTTATTGGAAAAAACAAACATTACTTTTGCACACACCAATATATTGTTTTATAAGTACAATTGCAATGGTTTTTAAATCAAATTAACACTCTTCTCCTCCTTTCAACTTTAGGGGATCGATGATCAGCATAGTGAGGATGTGAACTAAACTAAAGTAACCAAATTTTATCATCAGTAATTGTTATAACATAGATTATAGTGAAATAAAGGGTCATCAAAATTGGTACTTTTGAACTTTTTCGATCCAAAGTTGCTAACTATGGTCAATATCTTTCCAATTTGAACATTTTGTCATTGAATGTTGTATGAGGTATCATAGTTTTGTTTGACAAAACACGTTCTGTAAGTTCTATTCGAAGTTCAAGTCAATCGGAAATGTATGCTTTGTATGTGATGACAAGTGTTCAATGCGGAATCTTAACTTGATTTTCATTTGGTTAATATTTTAAAAGATCCTAGAACAGTAGAACAACACAACATATGTACATGTATGTACTTACCTTAGAGGTAACTGCTGATAAAAACCAGTTTATTTTGGGCTAAATTTACCCCTTTTGGGCTGCCATGGCCACACATAGTATTTTACTATTGTAGTACTTACTGAAGAAACTCAACAAATAAAACAATAAAAAAAATAGAAAGAAAGAAAAGATTCATGGAGAGGTCTGGAGAAAATTAAAAAGCACAGATAACAACGAACGACAAATCATGTGCACGTTTTATGAATTTAATTCAATTTAATTAACCAAAAAGAAAAACCAGAAAAAAAGGGACTGAAAATCAAAATTAAATAAAATGAAATGAAACAGAAGGAGCAAGTGAGCGCAACAAGTGAAGGGCTACCAAAAGAATAAAGCCGACGTAGTCAAAATTCAATAGAAAAGAATAATAAAGTCAAAAAACTGCTGTGGTCATGGAAGGTAGGCAGGCAGGTAGAGCCTATGGCGCCGATGGAACCGATGGCAACGTAACCAGTCAATGATGATGATGATGATGGTTAATGACTTCAATGACTACTTTATAAGGATAGCAGAGGAGAGGATAGGAGAGGAGAGGGCAAACTCTCTTTTATACTAAAAGGCGTCAAATGATATTCACGCTTTGGTGCATTCATTCTTCTATGCGGTGAATTCACTTGTTATGGATCACAAATTAAATTGTTTTTTTTTTGTTTTACCTTTAAGCAAGCATAAAAAAAAGAGAAAAATATCGAAAAATATGTGGAAACTAAAATTATTTGGGCAAAACTGTCAGGATTTTTAAGAGAACAAGAAATTTCGATTTAGACAATACTTATTTTTTTTTTTTTTGTGATTCTGTCCAACACACAATATCATTATGAGTTTTATAAATGATAATGGTGGTGATGATGATGATGATATGGTAGAATCATGAAGTAGTTACCATATTCATGCCGCGCAGCATTCATTATTGCCACGACCGAATCGAGAAACATACAACAATAAAAATGCCCTTGGTCATCTCAATCTCTGGGTGCCGCCTGCCGCCTTAAGGGGGTGCAACAATCACAATTTTTTTTTTGTGTGTGTGTCTCCTTTTTATGGTTGTTTGGTTTTTATCTTTTTCCTGGTCTTAAAGATACTCTATATTATGCACTCTTGTCTCTTTATGCGCCCCTATAAACTATCAATGTTAAAGTCGCGACTCGTCTCGTCCATTGGTTTTTTTTTTTATCGTTCACTATGGGTATATGAATTTTTTATTTCTCTCACAGCATTGATTTGATTTTTCAAGAAATGCAATTTCCAAATAACAAACACACAAAATACAAAAAGAACAAACACCACAAATTGTTCTCTGCTTCCCTCTTAACAACTCCCTAGCGCTCCACTACTGCACACATAAAATTCCAGGAATCAAAAAAAAATAAAAAACAAAGAAATTATTGTAGTTCACTTGAACAGTAGCGGATTTTTACTTTTGAGGGGCCCTAGGCAAACAACAGAACTACACGACATTTGTTGGATGGATAACACCTTAGATCAGATTAAGGAGAGGGCGATAAGCCGACAATGCGGCCGCAAATGGGCCTATTGTGACAAGCCCCGTAATTACAGTTCCTCCGAAATTGTGGTATTCATTAGGAATTCCAAGATCTTCTTCAGAGACAAACCTGCAATTTCAACTGGTTCCCAAGGTGACGGAGTCTGGTCAAGATTAGGCCCTCGCAGAGACATGCCTTTGTTCTTTTACGAGATTTAGTTGGCTTAAAGATTAAAGCCACTCTAACATTCATCGTATCTACCCAATGTCATCCGGCCACTGTTTGGAGTTTGGATATAACCTAATACCTAATGCCATGGCGTACTATTATAAAGATTTCAGTTAGTGATCTTTGGTTAGTTTTTTGGGCAGTTAGTAAATCATTTTGATTTGGGGAAATAGCAGAATTCCGGGGAAGGTAGTCCCAGAAATTGTAAAATATTTGCGCATCTACAGGGTACCTGATCTGCTTATCATATCATTAACATATCTGAGGCTCAATGATAATTGGAAGGATTTCAGTTAGTGTTCATGAGAAAACCATTGATTATTTTTCGGGACATTTAATCATTTTGCTTTGTGGGACCTTGGGCTGACAACAGATTTTCGGGGCCCCTAACCTTAACAAGTGTCAAAACATTTGGACATTGGTGGTATCTAATCTAATCACAAATTTATGAATCTGCATATCTGATGGAGTTTTTTTTTCTTTTTGTACTTGTTTCTCGGAAAATGCGCTTATGCATTTTGAATGCAAGTTAAACGAACAAGAAAGAAGCTTCGCTTTCATGTCATCACCATCACAATATCATTGTCGTCGTCGTCGTTGAATAATTTTTCAAAAGCATATAAAAAACAAACATAAAGAAGGAAATCAAAACGAAAACAAAAACCAAAAAGAGTCACGGACGAATGAAAGAAACAAATACAAAAAACAAAAACAGAAACCAGAACTTAAAAAAAGAACATAAAAATCTATGTATGCCATGATGAAGATCGACGAAGTATGGGAGAGGAAAGAAAAGAAAAGCAAATGCAAAGGAAAAGGAGAGTAAGGAAATTAAGTAAAGTTGGATGTCTGGGCTCTAAAACAGTGAATGTAGCCAAAAGGAAGTCATGAAAGTCAAGAATAAAGAAAATAAAAAAAACCCAACTAGGAAAATACTATGGCGGCGTCCATACATAATGCGATCTATTGTACAATCAAAGATCAAAACTTTTTGATTTTTCACACAATATGCCATTGTACAATAGATCGCATAATGTATGTAGGCCGCATAAGACGAAGAAAATTGCTTGCTCCAAAAATGTTGATGAATAAAATAGAAAAATTAATAGAAAATTCTGAATTCTTTTGTTTTTCATTTTAACCTTTGTCATCTGCGCCTTAAATTTATTGCACTTACAATGCTACATTCTCTCATTCATTCAGTCAGTCAGTCAGTCACTGCTTGCTCTCTAAGTCTCTCATTAACAACTCACCATTATTGTTTTGATGATCTGCTGATTGCACTCTCTCTCTCTCTCTCTCTCTCTCTCTTTGTTGTTTGCGATCGTAAAGTCGTAAAGTGTTCGTTTGTTTGTTTGTTTGTTGTCGTTGCTTGGAGGTTTGCACTTAAATTTTGCTTACAAGTTGTTTTTGTTGTTGTAGCTTAAGCTTTATCTTCAAATGCGCACTCTCTGTTGGTTTGGTCTCTTTGTTTGTTGGATTGGATCGCTCAACTGTTTGACTGTTGTAAATTAGTTTTTTGTTTTTAATTTTCTTGTAATTTTTTTGCTGGTTTTTTCTTTTTTTTTTTGTCGATGAAAATTCAATTAAAGTTGTTGTTTTCTTTCTTTCACTTTGTATTTATGTATTCTCTTTTTGTTATTTGTTTATATCAATTTTTGATGGTTTTTTTGTTTTTGTATTTTAACAGATTAACAGATTTTTTCTTTTAATCTTTATTTTATATGCATATATTGTTAATTATTATAAGTACTTGATAACTGAAGGAAATAGAATAGAAACAGAGTATCAGAATCAGAATAAGAATATAATAATCGCAATTATTGTATGTACTTATTTAACAAACACATATGAAAATACGCATTTCATACGCATAGCATCCATCAATCACTCAATCACTCATACAATTATTTTGTATTTGCTTTTCTTTTCTTTTCTTTGACTAACAACAAAAACGACAATAATGCGCCTCAAATTACTTCTTCTACTTGCTTGCTTTATTATTGTTGTTGCCTAGTGTTGATGATGATGATGAAGATAATAGTGTATGCAACAGGCTTGAGACAAGACTGATTGTCACACAGCCAGCCAGACAGACAGACAGACAGACTGACAAACTACAATAATATATTCTCTACTTTGCCGCTGACTATGATGATTGTGTGTACTTATTTCTATTTGCTGTTTCTATCTTTTGTTTTATTTTACTTTGGCGCCCGCTTGCTGTTTATTGTATTCTTATTCTTATGATTTTTAATTGTGGAATTGTGTTGCTCCACAAACCTCAGTTTTATTATAGTTATTCGCTCGCTCTATTTGTTCTTATTATAAGTTTTGAAACTTCAGAATTTTTATAAATTATTCAAAACTTTTTAATTGGAATTTCTTGTTTTGTTATTTTGTTTTAATTCTTCACTTCACTTTGTTTTTATGTTTATTCAAAAATCAATCAAAAAAAAAATAATTACAAAAAAAAAACAATCTTATTCACTCTTTATTTGAAAACTTCAATGATTTCAATTTAGGTTTGGATTCAACTTCTTTCATCCGAACTCCACAACCATTCACCATGAAATCCACTTGTAAAATGTTCGAAGCGTTTACTTTATTTCAAGTTGAGAGCGTTAACAGTGCTAACTCTACTATTTAACAGTGGTTGTATTGCATTAACAGTGCACTGTTACAGAACAACAGAATCTCATTGCAAAGAGAATTGATTGAGCAGAGCAATTGTTCAAAGTTAAGTGTTGCCACACTGTTTTATAAATTAACAGAATTTGAGATGAGTCAACACACACAAGTGTTTTTTGCTTAACGATCAGACGAGCATGCCTCATATGCTGATAAAATAAAGCAATAAAGATTGAACTACGAAAGACAGCTGTTTTGCCTTTCAAATGTTTCTACAAATAGACTTTGAACTGGTTTACGTGACAAGTTTTTACTTCTGCCAACATGAATCATTTATTAATGGATGCATCTAATGGTTTATACTTCTTAAATATTGTGCAGCACAGAGAGAAATTTCTAGCTGGCCCCTACTAGCACCTTTAGTCAGAACATTCATTACATTTCACACAAAATAAAAGTGATCATTCATCATACAAATGTACATACATTACATTATTTTCACAAGTAAACGTTGTGGCAGCACTCGGTACTGTTCTTCTGCTCTCTTAAATACTGCATTGTTCTCTGTTAATATTTGCCGGTACATTAAATATTGACATGGTGTAGCTAACATTAAACAAAGTGTAACATTTAACATTTTCTGAATAGCAAAAACATAACAGAACAGAAAATGAACAGCAGGTGGCTGCAAAACACAACAACAACATCGGTTAAAAAGTATAGATTTTGGAAGAGTTTTATGAATGAAAAGGATATATTATGCACGCTTCATGCAACATGTTACTTGTATCTTACAATCATAATGATGATATTGTAGTTAAATCAAGAATCCAAAACAAAACAATAAGAATTTCGAACGAGTATTTTGGAAACGTATAATTTATGCCCCTTTCTTTTTGATTAACAAAAAACAAAATAAAGAAAATAAATTAAAGTATTAAAAATTCAATCTCATTTATTAAGGCCTCCTCAGGGATTGCCATTTTGTCAATAGATATTGTGATAATGGCTATCGGCAGAATCTGAATTCGAAAAAATCTTTTTGAAACATACTGATTATTTAAACCAAAAAGAAGGAATAGAATAGAAACACATTTCCAATCCAACATTCATGTTGACGAACTTATTTAGTAAGTTTATTTAGGTTGAAGTGGAACCTCTTAGTAGTTTCAAAGAATTGAAAAAAATTAAGACAACTCGATAAAAAAGTGAGAGATTGAGGATAGATCATTTGAGATCTCAGGCAGTTGATGATTGCATCTAGTATAAAGAGCAATTGCCAAAAACTGCTTATTGTATTCTTATTCATTTCAAAATGTTGAATTATTTTCTTCTACAAACCTCAGATTTATTAATTTTTATTATTATTATTTTTGAAACTTTAGTTCTTTATTTATTTTTTAAACTGTTTTTTTTATTTAAATTTCTTGTTTTGTTTCTTTTAACATTTCACTTCACTTTATTTTAATTTTTTTTTTTTAATCAAATGTTATTGTTTTCAATCAAGAAAAAAAAAATAATTGCAAAAAAAAACAATCACTTTTTATTTGAAATTTTCAATGTTTTTAAATTCGGTTTAAATTCAACTTCTCTCATCCGATTTCACAACTATTCACCATCAAATCCGCTTGTAAAATGTTCGAACCGTTTACTTCATTTCAAGTTCAGAGCGCTAACAGAGCTAACTATGCTAACTAACAGTGGTTGCATTGTATTAACAGTATATGCTATACAGGGCAAAATAATGTGGAGAGAGTTGAGAGAGCAATTGTTCAATGGTAAGTGTTGTTTTAAATGATGTTTAATAGTTTGAAGTATGGTAACTATGAATTTTTGTATTGAAAAATAATAAAGCTTTGGAAAAACAAATCATCCTTTGGAAAATTTGATATGCATTTCTAATAATTTTTCAAATTAAACCACCAAAAAGCATGAAATGATCATATGTAGATACCATCGGGAAAATATTGAGAAGAATGGGTATAACGGCCATGTACATAGGATGTGTCAGTTGTCAATAGGAAGAAACAAAAAGAGCGCATACAAAATCATCAGAATTTTAGGAAAAAGTCGTAATTCCAGAACGGAAAAAAAGTTCTGCATAAAAGGCACGAGGATAGTTTGGCGAAAGAGTGGTACAATGAACCTTCTAACGTACCTAAGGTGCAGATGTAAAAGTGTATAGTCGCGAAAGGTGTTGGTAAAATTACCATTATCCAATTCGGTTATATGAAAATTTAATAAAATAATTAAAAAAAAAATGCTAAACAATTGCAGCTTGACCAAAATTTTTAGTTCTAGCAAAGCAACGAACCCAAGTTCAATACAGTCTATGAAGCTTCCGGTCACTGTATGACACTGCACTAAAAACTAAGTACTAAGTCACCAGCACAATCTCCCTTTTGAGCATTTGTGTGATTTACTCAAGAGAAATGCTTAAAGGGGCTATCGTAGCAATAAGTATAAGTAAGGATAATACTTCTAAGCTGTTTAAATCCAAACTGAAACGGTTTGCAAAAGAGCTTTAATGTGAAGTCAACAACTTCGCGGAGAAATTAAAATAATTTTGCAAAAGCAATGCCAATCATGTCAAAGTCATGAAAATGATATACCATTCAGCTGGAGGAATTAGACAGGATTTCTCTATTATAAGGTCTTGAAATATGGACAAACAGTGTCACAAAGGATCCCAAAAGAGAAAAAATGATTAATGATGAGTTGAACAACAGAATTTGAAACGATTGAGCACACAAGTGTTTCTTTCTTTGTTCACAATCAGACAGGCAAAGGTCATAGCTTACACTAGACAATAGTCGTATTCTGATAAAATGGACAATAACATATGTTCGCAATAAAGATCGAATTTCAACAAACAACTGTTTTACTATTTTCAGATTTTGAACTTAGTTATATTCATCCGTATAGTATATAAATAAGAAATTTTATAAAAGTTAATTCTTTGTTTTGTCAAGTTTTTATTTCTGCCAATTGTATTAACTTGTATTTATCATCCGACTTATGTAGATATCATCTATCAAATTACGCTTAAAACCAATATTCATTTATTAATGGTTTTTTCTTCTTAAATATTGTACATTTATCAGATCTTTTGGTGCAGGACAGAGAGAAGTCTCTGGCTGCCCTACTAACACCTTTAGTCTCAGGAGAAGCATAAGCACCACAAGGACCCACATCCTTTGTATTTCACACAAAATAAAAATAATCGTTCGCCTGTGTAATTAAAATTCAACTACTAATATAATATCTTATGCAATTGTATGATTAATGTTAGCATAATGATAACAAAAAAATGATCATTATAATCAAACTAAATCGACCAACATACATATATAGTACATGTTACTTTAATCTCTCAAGTGAAATGTTGTGGCAACACTCGCTACTCTTCTTCTGCTCTCTTTAGTTGTGTATTCATTGTTCTAGTAGAATATGTTAATTTTCCCTAACATTTTTATAACATTTGCCGGTGTATAAAATATTGAAATGGTTTATTAACATTGAAACGAAGTGTACCATTTAACATTTTCTCTACAGCAAAAACCAAACAAAACTGAAAATAAAAGGCAGGTGCCTGCCATAACAACAGAAACAACAAAGAAGAAGCAACAGTTCCTAAAAAGTATATACTTTACATACTTTGTAAGTTTTTTTTATGAATGAAAGATAAACTTTGCACGCTTGTTGCTTCGGTTATTTGGTTGGATGGTTGCTTGGTTGGTTGGAAGGAATGTATGACGAACGTACAAGTGCAACTTGTTGGTAGTGTACTTAGTCAAGTATAATAACCCAACATCCACCCACCTTCAAGCCCACTCACTTACTATCCGAATTCAAAAACATGGTTGAAATAGAAGAATGGATGGATGGGTGTTGGGTTGCTAGTTGATAGTTGGCAAGCAACATGTTGCTTGTATCTTACAATGAAAATTATATTGTATTGGAAGAGAATTTTAGAAAAGTATAATTTATGCCATTTTCTTTTTGGAAAAACAGAAAACGAAATGAAATAAAATTAAGTTATGTATTGAATTCAAGAACTAATATACAATAATAAATACGTGTATCAGGATATCAAAGGATTGCCATCTTTTCATGTTGACGGAACTCAATAGATGTTGTGACTACCATTAGAACCTACACTACCTACACTTCAACCGGAGCAATATAAAATGATTAAAGTTGATGTACATATGGTAGTGATGGAATGATCTGTTCAAGTCTGAGCAGCGCAGCGGAGTTCATCTCATTGTTTAGATGAAATCAGAACCAAAACTATGTGCTGAGAGATAGATAGAAAGAGAAGTAGAGAGATCTCTGTTTGTTGATGCATTTAGTATAAGAAACAAGTGCCAAAAATTACCGGAAATTAATGCACCTGTGTTATTTTGTTTGTTTCTTATTTTTATTATTCTCTGGTTTGTTATTTTTGTTCTTGTTGATGGATAATGTTATTTTTTTTTTGTTGGTTCCCAGCTATTCTCTCTTATAAATCGTTGTTCCAGAAGAACAACAATGAAAAGAATAGAAAAAACTGACAGTAATTTCGTTTTTTTGCCACAGACGACTTAATTGTATTTTCAGGAGCCAAGACAAACACACCTAAGCCGCAAATCATTACGTATATTGTAACAGCAGAATGAAGAGAATTGGTCAATAGAAAAGGTGTAGTGTTCAACCAAGAAAAGTTTTTACAGTTTGAGTGGGGTATACTGCGCAACAATCGAAAAAAAATAGCATGACTCACTTACATCACGTCGGGAGCGTAGCAAAGCACGACGGGAACGCTTGTATACTTATATAAAAGTGGATGTAAGTATGTTCCCTATGGATTCCGAAACTGTTGATCCGATTTTGATTACATTTTCAGGGAAACTCAAGCATAGTCTAAAGAGTCTGAGAAGTTATGTGCGGCGGACACGCTTCTGTCGCTATTTTCATTAATGTTATAGGTAGTCTAACTTTTAGTCCCTCTTAAAATAGAGGTTATTTGTGAGAAGCCTACTATTAAATACCTTGGGCTTACCTTGAATATAAGAGCGTAGTACATATATTATTGTACTTGAGGCTCACTTTCGTTTAAGGCTTGGACTCGAGTAAATGGACCAATCGATTCTCAAACTGTCGAACTGTCATTTCAATTTCCTAAATGATACTAGGTATATACACTATTACATTGTGAAAATTGAAATTCATAGTTGATTGTCGGTTTCTCTATTTTTATATTCTGATTTTTCTGATCAGTTTGCAGTTAGGCAATTAGCATTTAATGTGGCATATTAGTAAGAGTGTACATATTTCAGTAAGAAGATAAAAAAGTTACTAAAATAAGTAGATAAGTAAGTTGGTACTTAGGAGTAGACTACAATAGTCTGCTCCCCACAGGGGTGCGTTTACCCAGAAGGCTGACTTTTCCTTTGTATGCAATACCTACAAGCACTCGTACATAAATAAGTAAGAAATTAAGTTGGTAACAACGAAATAACTTAAGTACAACGTAAGTACCCAGGTATGGTGCATAACCAAGTGCATAAGTAAGTGTAAGAGAAGGTAAAACTGAATGAATAAGCGTAGTTGATTTTAGTATTGTAGAAGAAAATCCATCTACTTATTTATAAATAATAAGAAGAAAATAAGTATTAAAATCCATCATTTGAATAAACTCAGTACTACTTCACTTAATACACTTACACTTACATAATAATCACTAAAGAAGAAAAGTTGAAAAACAGAAGTTTGTCGAGAAGAAACTACAATACAATAAATGATTCTGTATTTTCCTTATTTTTTTGCCAAAAAGTTTTTCTCTTCTTATTTGCGCGTTTATTTTACATATTTGGTTTGGTTTTGTTTTATTTTGTTTTTCTGTATTCTACAATATGTATCTATACTATGTTTTTATGTATGCATTGTATCTACATGCAATTGTAAAAGTGTCTACGTGTATATTTGATTGTGTATTCAGTTTATGATGGTAATGATAATGATGATGATGGTGATAATAGTGAAGTTGATGCTGCTGATTTTTGTTTTGATATGTGGTTACAGCTCTTGCTGCTGCTGTTTTTAATCCTGTGAGCCTGTTCCTTAATATTGTAAATACCATTGAGTGTGTGTGTTTCATCACTCATTCAATTCAATTTTTCTATTTATTGTATTGAATATTAATTTTAAGGTTTTATCATACATTACATACTCACATACTTAATTTGATAAATCAAAAAACATATATGTATATACAATACTATGTAGTTCGATTCATTACTCAATCAATTAGGTCAAGTAGCACATAGTTCTCACTCACCTGTAAAAAGAAAAAAAAAGAAAAAGAAAAGAGAATTAGATACTTAAATAATTCAATTTATTAGAATTCACCTAAATTTAAGAGGATAAAATAAATTACTATAACTTTTAATATGTGTTACTTGATGAGTCTTTAAATTACAAACAGAATCCATTACCGAATGGAAGTGTAAGCCACTGTACTAATAGACATAGCTACAATATTATAAAAATCCTATTCCATTAAATGTTGATCGAATGCCTGCATCATGATGAAGTAGTATGTAAGATGCCTGATTCTGTATATTAGTTAGTAAGATGTTCATTAAGGCCTGCTGCAAACTGAACGATGAATTGATTATAAACTGCCACAATAAGCCTATCAGCTAGAGATATAAGGATATTATTGAACACTGGCCATCTACATGTTATATGGGTGTGAGATTTTGGAATCATCGATGACTGAACATGAGTATGCTTAAGTGCAGTATACTTCAAGGAAATAGAACAGCAACAACTAAAATGGCAGGAAATATCTAGGCCAGTGCAAACTGTATGAGTGAATGAGTATGAGTATGCCAACAAATTGTGTACTCGTATTGAAGACTGGGAATTTTTAAAGATTAAAACTTTTCACAAAACAAAAGCACACACAAATATTCTTTAACATAATACAAAACAAAGAAGGTAATGATAATTTTAAGAGGCATCATGTTTAAAATGAAATCGAAACAAAAAATGGTTTATTCGTTCCACTTTACAAAGCCAAGTAGAAAAAAAAACTATCATCTTCAAGTTCTCAATGAAACACACACACACTGGGCTCACATGGCTCACATGGTTAAGGAAATAATACCAACAAAATAAATTATAATATCTTTCTTATGCTGGATGGAACTCAATGATGTACGAGTATTTAATATATGAATGTAGTGAAAAAACGAAACGACAAACGAAATGAGGGATGATGATTTTGATAAGGAATAACAACAAACAACAATGAAATTAAGACAAATTAAACAGGTTTTCATTGCTTTGTAAAATTCATTTTTGTGTTTTGCTTTTCGTTTGTGTATTGTGTCTCACACAAAAGAAATTCGAAGTATCTACGCACTACACCACAATCCTCAAGAGGGTGAAAAAACAAACAATCAGATGAAAGAAAAGGAAATTTATGCAGGTAAAAAAATTATTTAAAAAGAAATAAATAAAAAAGTGAAAATTATGCAAGGCGACACAATATAATTAAAAGAAATTAACAAATCATTTTCATTTGACAGAGAATAGAATTTCATGTACCACAAATATGCATAATATACAATACAATTTTTATGGCATCAATTTTGTTTATAAGGAATTTTCATTTTTCACATGAAGCACTTGTGTTAGCATGATGTGCTAGACACCGACCGAACTCTGATATTGAAATACCAGACGGACATGAGTAAATCGATTCTGCTTGTCACATATACCCGTAAGTTACAACGCACATTTCTATGCGTTACAAACATCAAGCCAAAGTGATAATACCTGTTCAATTCACTGAGATATGAGACATAAGATTAGTTTAAAAGAAATGACAAGTCTTTTATTGAAAGGATTTGATTGTTGTTTTATCCTGTTGCCTTGTTGTTAATGTCACATAAATCATAAGATTGAAGCAAAAAAAAAAAAAAAAAACTACCCATATAATATGGAGAACCATTAACTTTGATTTCACAGAATATTTTATGGCTTTCGTAAAACCAGAAATAAAAATATTTAAACGAAAAGGGGGAAAAAGTTCTGATGTAATTAAATTCAAATGAGATATTTCAAGTTATGATCTTTACTACTCGTATATGAGCAGATTATTTGAAAAGTGGCATAAGTGACATAAGTGGCAAGTTATGTAAATATCCTGTCAATAAACATGAGACTGTCCGAATACCTGCCCGTGTCAGTCCCAGTAATTCCTGTGTTCTTTTGCGAGATCTAGTTGGGAATTTAGCCACTGTAAAATTCTTCGTGTCTAACGCCAAGGCAGCTCGCAGAGTAATCCAATGAGTACGTTTGCAGATCCTTACCCGGTGAGTTCATCTACTTTTTCGTTTCCAAGATACCCACTATTTCCAGGTCCCATAAAAAGTTGACATGATTGTTCGATGGTAGTCATTTGAGTAACATCAAGCAATCTTAAATCAACTTCGAATTGGGTGCTCCAACATCGGTGGTCGTCTTATAACCATCTGTATATACTGTTCCCACCTTGTCTGTCTGGATATGTTTCTACAAAATTTTGTTTAAAGTTGAATTAAGTCAGCCAGATGTCGCTAATGAACTCAAAAGCATTGAGTGCTTGTAGTGCAGCCTTGCTAACAGAGTGAATTATTATTAGCAGTGTCACACTTTAATTCTTCTCTGAGGCATAATTCTATTGCCTGGATAACTGAGTTCTCTTGGCCCATACTGCTAAATATACGTTTTTTAGGGTTTTCCTAAACAGAGTCCGTTTTATAATCATCTTTATATACAGTTCCCAGGCTGGAAATGTAACTGATGTTAATGACTGATTGTACCAGGCTATACCCTTGGTTGACCTGGGCAGATGTTGATTTGCCTTCTATGTAGATCGCCTTTTATCTGTTGGCGAAATTTGCACAAAGAAAACAACGAAGAGTGCAATACACTTATGCGTACTCAGTTATCAATAAATGAGAGGAATGCATATAACAACAACAAACAAAATTCAAGAAGCCCCAAAGCAAAAACAACGAAATACGTACGAAAATCTTCGTGCATGGTTTTGCAAAAACTTAATCTAAAAAACAAACATATTTTACTTATCCTTATTATATTGAACTCTTTCTGTTATTTAAAGCTTGCTTTAATACACCAGTGAAAACCGTATTCGAATCGGTTAAGCCGTTTCTGAGATTAGTATGCACAATGTCACAGACAAACAGAAACGGCTAGTTTACGACTTTGTTATGTGTATGATTATAAGCTTCTGTTGTTGTCAAGGATATTTATAATTCTGAAAGCAAGTCAGCTATGTTATCTATTGATAGGACCTAAGTATCCAGCCATAAAACCATTAACAACCATTGTAGTTATTGTACAGTTACACGAGTCGAATTGAACAAATAACAGACTCAATTAAATTCAGAGTAAAGAGGAGATAGGAGAGAGTCATCATGCTATAGAGAGGAGTAGCAACAGAAAGAACCAATCAATCAAAATTTTGTTAAGCTTCCGTAATAGTTTTAATTGTTTTAAAAGGTTGATGGTCAATTGAATGGTCCATGAGTTGAATGTAATGCACAATGAGTTCACTGAACAGATCCCTTGTTATTATAAATTTTTCAACTTTCTTGCATTCCAGAAAAGCAATTTTCCATGAAATGTTTGTAAATATTGTAGAATGTGGCACCAGTGTATGTGTGTCCACATAAATCAAATTTAAGCTTTGCTAAACTAAACTTTATAAGAGTCATACAATTTATGGTACATATGTATGTAGTATGTATGAATGAATAGTATATGTTTACAATAAATTAATTGAGACTTAGATGGGTACAGAGAAGCGAAATAATTGTATGCATGTGAAGTGTGGGTAAAGAAAAGTTTGATGAATCCAAAGTTTGATACATTTGCTTGTAATCTGCACTCTATTCTATAAAATTTTCATTTGTCTTAAGAGCCAAAGATAGTATTGTAACAACTAATGAGCTGACAACAAAATGTGGCATGAATTTATTATAAGATTATGTGTAGTACTAGTATACTAGGTATGTTCTTCTATAAGACAACATGTTGTTATTTCATATTTTTGTTACTTGAACATTTGTTATTGTTGAAATCGAATTGCTGTAGCATTCTACAATTCCAAATGAATTGTTATGCAAATGATAAAATAAAGTGAAACCCACAACAACAGTTTGTATTGATAAGAATCACAAGAGCGGCAACAAAAAATAAATAAATAAACAAGAAAAATTTTCTAGTTTGGTTGACAGGGTGCACAGGTGTGAAATAAAAGAACCATTCATTCTCATTTAGTTCCACAAACAATACTATTTCCATTCGATTTCTTGATGATTTCTTTTCATTGTTCATTTGTCCATTCTGTCCACATTATTCTGTTGATTGGTTGAATTATGCATTTGATTTGATTTTCTTTTATTCGACAATAGTATGTGAGTATGTGTAAACATCGGAAAACATAACAAAGAAAATTGTACGATATTGTTTTTTCTTTTTTATTTCTCATAGTTGTTTTTACCTTTTATAAAAACCAACTTCTCTTCTACTACACATAATACTTATGTATGTATCAGAATAACAAATATTATTGGGTATTAATTTCTTTTATTCAAAATGAAATTCATAATTTAGGTAGTTCTTAGAAGTTACCTCTTTATAATTAACTAAGAGGCATTTAAAAGCAAAACAAACAAAATTTTATTTATCATCCAGTCATGACATTTAGGAAAAATCATATACAGAATTGAATTGAATTTTTTGTAATTTGAAGTACTGAAGAACGTTACATGATGATTCAAATTGTACCAGAACTCAGCCCTTTGGTTCATCAAAATTTTATTCTTCTACAATCGAAGAACAAAGGGAAGCAATAATAGACACCAACAAATACACTACAATATGTATATCAACAAAAAATCTGTAAAGAGTAAAGTACTTCAATCATGGCAACTTATTAAAGGGAGTGAGTGAATATACGATACTACATATGGCACACCAAAAACTGTGGAAATGATTTATCCATACAGGAGAAGACCATTGGTTTCACGTGGGCACCTGATAATGGATGGCTTAAGCCGAGGTCATATGATTTTTACCTTAGTCGGGATCAAGGTGCATCTAAAGCCCCTGTCGCTCTTTGGGTCACAGTAACCGATTGTATAAAGCAACTCCACGTCGAGTTCTCACTCTACGCGCATTTGAGTGTTAAACCACAGCCACAAAGATACTCCCATAAGAGGCCGTCGGAACGGAATAAGTTCTCCTGTCCACCCGTGGTACCAGACGTAGCCTATTATCATTTTAAATAATACATGTGTTGGTGGCCCATATTGTATTCACTCATCCTTGCAGCCTTTGAAACCCAATGGATCACAAATGATGAGTGAGCAATATTATTCTTCCTTCTTGAATAGAGCACAGAGGGCTTGAATAAAACTCGTAAAATTTCCAGAAGAGGAGCTTCATCTATAAGCTAAGAAATGTGAGGGGAAATTGAAGCTTGTATATTTCGATAATTTACTTTGAAACAAACGAATAACAGAAAGCAAAGTACTACTATTAATTTGCAAGTGAAATTCAAGAATTAAACGTTTGGAATACTACAATCGAAATATTGTATAAGTACATAAGATTACATTCACTACTCTGAATTACTTTTTTTTATCATATTAACATATAATATTGTATAATAGTCTCTCATGTATCAAAAATTTCACAAACAACATTTAAATAAATGTTTATTTTATGAAAATAAAAATTGGTGTCTATAGTATCTGTAGCTTCTCTTCTATCTCATGCGTTTGTTACACTTCCGTTTATGCGTATTCCACCATGAATGTCAATGTACAATAATAATAGCAACAATATGAATAAGTTACAACAATAGAAATGCATTGTTTGTTGCCACCTGAATTTGCTGCATGTACTTGCAACAAAACAAACTCAACTCAACTCAACACTCAACAGATCTCAACTGAACTGAACTGAACTGAACTCAACCGAAGTTGATTTAATCTAAGCATTATCGTTTAGTGAACTTGAATGCAATGAACATAAATACAATAGTAACTCATATATATGTATGATATTGTAAAATATTATGAGAGATAGCGACTTACTCATGCAACTATTGTACACTTAAGATAGTAATGAGAAAAATCTGATGGAAGCATGGAAGTTAAGTATGTGTAAACCCAAAGAATACATTTAAGTAACCAGATCCTAATGTTAAAGAAAAATCATTAAAAGTCTCTGTGTATAAGGTTAAAATAAAAATGATGATAATTATGATGATTAAAATGATGATTAAATATATAGATAATGTTGATAAAAGAAGCTACTGTATTGATGATGATTATGATGACAAAGATTCATTATGATGAAAATGGTAGCAATGTAAAAGAACAGAAAACATGATTTTCGTACAGTTTACACTAAGCAGTAGCAGTTCGGTAGGTAAAAAATCCCATCACATAAATTTAATGAGAAAAAGAGATTTTTCAATTTTCCATATAATGGTCCGATTTTGATTTAATCATTTTATGGACAACAGTTAATTTTTTTTCAACAATAATTTACTTTATTTAATAAAATGATTCTTCTGATTAAGTATGATTATAAATGAAAATTTCGTGCAAATGTTGGCCGCAGCTAGTAGGTTCTAATCTATAGATTCTTTATACTCACACATATGAAATGTTAGCTTTGAAATGTCGGCAACGCAGACGATATTGCAGCAGTCATAACGGCGGAAGACGAAGCAGTACAAAGCAGGCTAAACCAATTGATTATTAGGACGCTATCATGGCTAGAGTCAAATGGTCCTTGTTTAGCAGCCGAGAAAACTGAGCTTGTTCTTCTTATGAGAAAGCACATACCCCTCGAAATGGACATGCATTTCAAAGTCATTAAATGACCTAGGTGTAAGAATAAAAATCAGCAAAAGTGACAAGCTCTCTATCGAGGCTGATGGCAAACTGTGGATGAACACTTGCTAGTAGAAAGAAGACAGCGGGGTGATGTCAATTTTTACATCACTTAACTGCTATCGGGACATGGTTACTGCGAAAAATATATCTGCAGAATATGGGGACGCAAAAGTAGACGATACAAATCACTTTTTCTTTAAATGTGATAGGAGGCAACAAGAGGTGAGGAGCTGGGACCCATCAACGCAAAAAGTAGAGTAGACAAGATGCTGGTGAGAAAGCTCACTACATTGAAAAGATACTAAGATGCATGAAGCGGGACCTGGACGCTGGTTGACATATGAATTCAGAAGAGGATACCATCTTGAAGTAATCCGGAAGCAGTTCCAGGTTTGACATTTATCCTACAGGGGGGACGTTTTTTCGTGACACATCACATACCGGGGGTACTATGGCACTCTTGACGATGCGAAGTCAGTTTTAACTCCCAACCCGCAAAAAAAAAAGGTAAAAAAATCTATAGATTCTATATAAAAACATTCAAAGGGAAAAAATGAGTCAAATTTTGCAGGCTTGTGTTATTAATGACTTTAAATGTGAGGATGGCAATGATAATTATTAGTAAAGCGGAGGATTGTAGTTGCGCATTGGTTTGTCTGGAACTCGGTTATCCACTGATCCCAAGTTTAAAAAAAAGAAATCGTTAAGCATAGCATATTAGTTAGTGGGTTGGTTTTGTTTTAATCGTGATGGTTGAGTTTTGGTGGGGATGAAAATAATAAATGAATTGTCCGGGCGTGTCCCAATAGAGTGGTTAACAGCACCGCCCAGGGCCGTTGCTAGATGGGCACAACTCTGTTGGGATCTTGGTCTTGGGTCTTGTACACATGAACATGTTCTCAACAAACTTATCCAAATTTTCTAAAGTGACTTAAAAGATATGACAAAATGCGCTGGTTGTTGGCTAATGACACTTGCAATTAAAGACTACTAATAAAATTAAAAACTAAAAAAAGTCCTAAAAAGAAGCAAATCAAAAATATACAATGGATGGAGAAACAATTTGTATTTCAATTCGTAATAATTGGTATAAAATTAGAGGATTGTTTGAAAGCTGCAAGAGTCGGGATTTATTGAGTTATATGTTGATTTTATGATCTTCTAATATATAAAAATCTCATGTCACGATGTTAGTGTATGAACTTCTCCGAAACGTCTCGACCGATTTTTATGAAATTTTTTTTTATATGTTCGGTAGGTATGAGAATAGATCGTAAGATATTTTTCACCCTCCTTCCCCTACCCACCATTTTTTAATCACGACTTTTGTATTTTCGTACGAACAATATCCAAACAATTAGATACAAATTTTAAAATCAATCAAGTCGCATTTGTCAAATATATCAGATAATTATGTCAATATTAATTCTTAATTGATTCGTCTGATTTTTAAACTTATTTCAATTGCTGCGCAAAGTACTACAATTAGACAGAGAACAGCATCACGCACTAACATCACGTCGAGAGCGTAGCAAAGCACGCCGGGTATAATAGTAGAATCTATATTATTAATCGGCAAAAATTGAAATTGTGAGTCCGTTCCTGCTTAAAGCACTGAACATATATTGGCAAAAAAAAAATACCAATTGAAAGGTATTTTTCGCTAGATTTGTCCTGTAAAATATTATAATCAACATAGGTCCAGAGGTTTAGGCGTACAAAGGTGTTAAAAATAACGGCTTTTTAACAACAATAACAACATACAGTCTTTGATAAGTGCATGTGTGCGAGCAGTAGAACGGGAGAAAAGGGAGGTTTGTGTGGCTCTCTCTTATGTTCTATTGCTGTACGCTCATTGGTTGTGTGAAGCCGTGTTATAGAGTTTTCGCAAAGAACACTGTTTATAGAGAATTTATTGTATTAGCACTTTAAAAAGCAAATGCTTTTTCTAGAATGCGGTCGATTGTGTCGGCCGGGGGCTCTTCTAGTAATAATAATTATGAAGTTAATGTTGATCATATGGATGATGTAAATAAATAAATTTGCTGTTCCATGAGATTATAAGTGATAATGACCGACAAACTACTTACTATCCACAACATTCTGATCAATTTGCAGCTTTGTCTCTCTGATTCTATTTTCCTATCACAAGGTTATATTATCATTATCATTATTATAAAGTTGCTTTAACAAAGTTGCAAAAGATACAAAGAAATTCTTTGAAAGACAAAATAATCATTATTTAAAACCTTTTACTTTTCTATCCTTAACTATTGTATTTTTATTTCTAGAAAATGACATTTAAGATGGTAGGTTGCTTTTTTGTTGTTGTAGTTATTGTTGGTTAGACAACCTATCACTAGTAAATTGTAAAAACTAAACTTCTTTAGCATTTTAAGTTTTTATTGCATGCAACATACATTAATGTCGATACAAGATACAATACAATACTAGTAATGTTGTGCGACCACCTAACGACCTTTGGAAACCTACCGCACCGATCATTTGCTTTAACATATTGTCGTAATCGATTGATCGTGTGAAAAACAATAACAACAACAATAAACAACAACAAAAAAAAAAAATCCTAACATATCCTATCCTATTCATTTGATTATAGTTTTTAGTCATCATTGAATTGCAGCCGCTGGCAGCTTGAAGAGTTCAGCATATTTCTGATGAATGATGAATGGTGAAAATAATGATCACATCATGATGTTGCATAAATCTCATATCCCATATACACATATATGTAAACAAGTACAAGTATATATACGTATATATATGTCTATGTATTTGTGTATCTTTGCTATGGGGTCATCATCAGATTAACATGTATTATATTTGAATTGAATTTACAAATAGTTTGGTTGAAAGGATGATTATAATTTTTATAAATCACAAAATACATATTTCCAATTCCATTTGTATCTTTTCTTTTTTATTATTGGATTCAGGATTATGTAAAGCAAACACAAATGTAGAGAGAGAGAGAGAGAGAGAGAGAGAGAGAGTGAGAGATGTAAGCAACCTACACTGTTGACTGCAAAATTCAACTTGTATATGCATAAGATAAAATTTTAAGGAAACAAAGGGAAAAAGTAAAAACAACTAAGCAAAAATACAATAATAAATGGTACCCGCATAAATTGTGACACGAATGTTCTTGATGATGATGATGATGATGATTATGATGATGATGATGACAATGAAGATCTACTAAGGGCTGGAAAGACAAGACAAAGCAGTCAAGGCATTCCATCCATTCATTCAGCCAGCTAAGTTAAACAGAGAGCAAAGCAAGGCTTGCTGTAGGTCCACATCGGATCAAAATCATTTAAAGTAGTATACGAGCAGTTACAATAACAAGAACAATAAAGGGAAAAAGTGGAGTTTGGAGTGTGTCGTTCTGTCCGTCTTTGTGTTTTCCTACATATCTCTACTTATTTAGAATACATGTATGTAGTACTTGAAGAGCATTCATTCTTTTATGTTAGGGTCAAAGAGACCATTCTCCAATACTTCTTGTCAACCGTTACCTTACTCATTCATTGTCACTTTTTAAGTGTAAGTGAGTCTTTGTCACATGAGGAGGAATCGACCGACCAACTGACTGATATACCTACCAACAGTCTGTCAGGCCGGTCGCTTTTTGAATAGAAATGAGAAAGAAGATGAGCAAGTTGAAGCCTCTCTCTCCAGCGAGAGTAAAGTGTAAAATATTTTGATTATGCGTATGTGAGTGTGTGTGGTCCCGGTTTTAATTTTAACGAAAAAAAAACAGATAAATGAACATGAGACCCAACTGACGTCGTATAACTCTAACTTTGTGCACTCTACAGTATGCGCTCCCTCAATCATTCAATTACTGGTCTTGATCACTCCTTAGGTGGGTCATTATCATGTAACTTTATGTAAAAGCAATTCAGAGAATATGATGATAATAGTATGCGCTACGTGCCAGACAAGCAACGAAACCATTGATCTTTTACGAGAAAAGTTTCTGGACTGTGTTATCTCTTGAAGAGGTGATCACAATTGGCCACCGAGATCTTGTATTTAACACCTTGCGACTTCTTCCTTTGGGGCCACGTAAAAGATAAGGTCTACGCCAACAGCCCAGCGTCGATTCAAGAAACCAAAGATGGCTATCGAAGACATGGGGCTTATGGAAAATTTCATGAGAAGGATATGGACCTGTAAGCGTGGTCGTGGTGGCCATTTGGTTGATATTGTTTTCCGTTATTAACGGCCCACCTTCCTCTTTATAATGAAATAAACATCCGATCATTTATCTCAAAAAATGCCATTTTTCTTTGAATAACATAATAACACCTCTTATATATACATATATATTTAACAGAAAACATAAAATGGAAACAGAGTGTTTGAGTAGACAAATTGCATGGAATACATCTATATCTATATCTATCTACAATATTTATAAAATTGCTTATATGGTTTTGTAAGTAACGTTTTGGCTTAAAATATACTGAACCGATTTTAATAGTTTTTTTTTTAACAACAAATTTGTGCTAAAGAAACGGGTGGCATACTTTCTTTTTTTAATTATTTAAAGGAAAATATTTATTTTTTTTAGGATAAAGTTTTTCCAAAATCACACACATAAATTTTCGTACGTTTTTCGTCGTTTATGCTTTGTTACTTCTTACATTTTGTATTGTAGTTGTTATTGTAATTGGTACTAGATAGATCGTGCTTCTGTGAGAACTTAAGAATGTTCCAGGACACTGGAGGAATTTCAAAAAAATTCTGCAACTTTCTAGAAAAAGAATCGACTATTTTCAACACCCATATCTTCCATATCCTTATTGCCATCGAAGTACAGCCACCATAGTACTAGATGGGAGACTTTGGGCTACTGAAACACAAAGACCATTCGTCTGCGATGTGTGTTTTGACTGTAGATTATAGTCCAGAAATACACACGTAAAATTTTACATCATTACATAGATATAATCAAACTTTAAATGGATGATTGTAGTACAATATATATTTTTCTGGAAACATTCGATTTTATTGTTCAGAATGCGGTGGGACCACATTTAATTCACATACAAGGGTGGTCCCATAATAACATGATCTGACGTATGGGTGGCTCTTTTAATATTTAAAAAGAATGATTATGGTAGAAAGAAGCAAACTTATAAAGCTTAAACAAATTGTAAAATTTTTCATTGTTTAGTACTTCAATGCTCAAATTAAAGCAACTAGGTGGTATGTGTAAGGTATTTGTTGTTCATAGAAACACTATAATGTAAATGAGGTCAGTTTATAATACGAGGTTTGAGTAAAGATATTTCGAACAATAATATTAACTAACAGTACTATAAGACGAATCATTCTACTCACCCAACCTGTGAATAAGCAAAGCGGCACGTGTCATGAAGAAACTCACAGAAGTAAATTTCGAAATTGCAATGAAATGATAAAGGAATTTTCTTATTGAGTTTCCATTGAGCAATAAGTAATTATCCATATTGCAACAACAAAGGAAATTCTAATGACAAAACATAACAATACAATACAATGATATTGTTATACTTATATTGAAAATTCCTAAGAAAATTAATCAAAGCAAAGGTTTCTCATTTTCTCAATCGTAATTTGAAATATGAAACTGGGCATACAACAAATGTGTGTTTGTGTCTTTGATTCTTATAAAAACGTGTATATACATACAAAACACGTAAAATAGTTTTGTATTTTATGCATTTGACAATTTAGATTAAATCATCAGCATTTTAACAAAGAAACCTTATACTACTTCAATACAAGATATTTCCTTTTGATTGAAAACTAATTAAAATTTGTGCATATTTTCTGATACATATATTTCAGCAATTGTTGCATTAAAGTCACCTAGTACTGCCTCCCACCAACAACTCTGAATGCTTTGTAGATTAGAGATTTTCAGAATAATAAGAGAGAAAAGAAAATTTAAAAAATTGCATCTTGTTAAGAATTAGTCTTAAGTATATTATCAGAGATTTAGAAAAGACCACCTGCAATCCATGATTGCAAAAATCATTTTATAAGATTGTATGATAAACATCAACACAGAAAATTATAATAGAAATGGGCTTGAGATACAAAATAAGGCATACAAATTGCACAAAATAATGTCATAAGTTATTTTTTTGTTTTTTTTTTTTTGATAATTAAAATGAGCTTAGAATCACTGAGTTTAATGCAATAATTAACTGATCCAAGCCCGCCCCTTAGATGAATTTAATATTATAAAATATAGAATGATTCAAACATAGTTTCCATTGTACAATATGTAGATACATTTGAAAGTTATCAGGAATTACTGAGTATGTGGGCATAACGTTTGTAAGATTATTTCAAATCACTTCAGAATTGATTGAAATTTTAGCCCAATTTTATGTATACATACATACACTGTGTATAGTATGCATAAGTAGCAAATTCTAACTGCATCTATGGTATACACAACCAAGAAGCTAATGCATAAAGAAGTGACATAAGGGGGTGGGAGTAAGAAACATTACGCTAAGTAGCTTTACTAATTAAGATAAGCGTGCGATAGATAAGTAGTTGCAGTGGCATACTATACTACAATCGTACAATAGATTCAATAGAAGTGCAAAAGAGAATACTTGAATAAAGAGAAGTATCTGTGTGTTGAATGATTAAGAAGAAGCATCTGGTGTTGCATGTGTACTATAAGCATCTGGTTTTTAATAGTAGAGTATACTTCTCTTTATTCTTGTGTTTGGATTTTAATGGGGAACATTAAGACCAACAACCAGGCAGATACTTAGACAGACACATACGAGTACATAGTACAACCCCACACACAGATTTCCTATCTAGGAAGAAAGAAATGAAGGAAGGAAGAAAGAAGAGTGAGAAAGAACAGTGAAGGGTGAGACACAAACAATCTCTTGGATTACGTAAGTGGTACAATTAGAATATGATGAATGAAATGCACCCACATTATATTTTATTATGTATTGCATTTAACCATACTCTTAAGTCAATACTGAAAAAATAAGTTCATTAACTAGGTCATTATGATCATTATTACAATATTTATTGATCTTCGAATGAAAAAAAAAACTTTTGATTTGATAATATATGTATGTTAGTCTTGCGAAACTAGAATGACATGCCACAGATGCCACAGCCACCCATTGCCGTCAAAATGTAATTCTTAATGACTTTAACAATTAAAAAAGAATGAATTTTTGAATGAAAATAAGAGAATAACAGAACATTAACTTTGATTTACTGAAGTTTCCCCAATTTCCTCTATTCACCCACCTAATTTTTGCATTTTATATTTATGCATGTATGTTTATTATTGTTTTCAATTGATGAATGAAGTTTTGATTGAATATCATAAAAAAATATACAGTAGTTTTTCATATAAAATCATTCAATTGCTTTTAAAGTATATACTTGGTGCTGTCAAATATTGATCAGATCAGTCAAATTTTAAGATACTATACTATTGTATTTTATAAATCATCAAGAACATAGTTAGTTAACACTTTTGAAAAGAAAGATCAATTTTAGTTATTCTTCATAACGTGAGGACCATAGACTTTACTGAAAATTTGGCCATCCTGACAGAGCATTGATCTCTGATCACACAAATTGTGATTAAAGAAAAAGGTAAAACAATATAAAACACATAATTAAGTTCTGTCAAGGTTTAAATATTCTTCCAATTAACAGATTCATACTTTACATAATCAAAAAACGTTTAATTCAAATCACTTTTACATATCTATTTACATACGTTATGAGGAAGGTAGAAGTTATAGATTTTGACATAAGATGGCTTTGAAGTTGACAGCGAATTCAATATATGGTTGCTTGGGTCTTGCCCATTCTCGTTTCTTTGCTCAACATTTGGCTGCCTTGGTCACCCATAAAGGTCGTGAGATTCTTATGAATACCAAAGATTAACTATGAGGCTTTATGTATGGTGATAATGATTCCTTTATGATGAATACAAATGCGAGTATTACCGATTATGATCCAATTTTTAAAATTGGTCATGGAATTAAGCAAAGTGTAAATAAATTATATAAGCAATTAGAATTTGATATTGACGGAGTCTTCAGTTATTTACTGTTGCTAAAAAAAAAGAAATTTGCTACTGTTAAAGAAAGCAAGAATTCAAAAGGTGAAATGAACAAGGAACAAGAACAAAAAGGTTTGGATATTGGCCGTGATGGTGGGTAAAATAGTTCTCAATGAAGTGCTTGGCGAAAAACAATTAGAAATTGGAAGCCATGCATGCACATTTGGAGAAGATCAAAATTCTATAGGATGATGTACCTTTGCCTAGGTATTTGATAATACCTCACCTAAAAATTACAAGAGTATTAGCTCTATGATGATGAAATGCATTTATGATGTGTAGAATAGTTGGTGCAAATTACAATGAAGAAAATAATAAACTAAGTCAATATACTTCTTTCCTTCTTCGCAGGAACAAAGTTGCGGCGATACGTCGATGAGAAGGAGTAGATGCGTGAGTTGAGTATGTCTAGAGGCAGCTTCGTGACATTTGTCAAAGTCAAACATGCTCAGTTAGCATTGCCATTTCATCATGGATAGATTTAGACTCGAACCAAGTTTACATTTTATTGAATTTTATTTTAAAAAAAAATATATAAAATACAAGAGCTGCACATATATCCAGAATAGTGCAATGTTTGGTCCGATGGAAACATTGGCGCGTATTTCTTCAACGATGAAGATGGGAACCCGCTATCGTTCAATGATTTCGAACTTAATATTGTGCCCAAAATGTATGAGCTGAACCTGGATAAATGGTTCCAGAAAGATGGCGCTATAGCCCAAACAGCACGCCATTCTCTGAACTAATTGAGGTGAGCAATTTATCTAACTTAATTGGCCGCCAAGATCGTGCGATTTAACTCCTTTTAGACTATTGGATGCGTCAAATCACTCCTCTATGCCGATAAGCCAAAATCAATCGCAGCATTGGAAGATAACATTTCTTGTGTCATTATGTTTGAAAAAGTGACTCAAAATTGGATTTGTTGTATGAACCACTTGAAACGTAGTCGTGGGCAAAGTGAAAAGTTTAAAAATCCTTAAAAAGTAAATGGCAAGTATTTGATTTATCAGCTCATAAAAATTTCATACACCTTTGCTATTTTTTCTGTATTTTTTTTTAAATTAAAATCAGAGCGCATAAAAAATCACCCTTTTTAAGGTGCTGACAGTAAGTAGCGAGCAAATTTGCCAATAATAATACCTTGATGACTGGGCATCCAAAGTAACAAAATTTTGTCCTTGTTTTGTCTTGTAACATTGATAAGACTATACTTAAGTCAAGCTTATGATAACTTTTGATAAGAGAACATAACCGGTTTTCTGGAAAGCAATTCAAAAGTTTGTGTATCTGCAGAAATATTTTGAGACTGGTTCTTTAAATGTTTTGCACCGAAATTTTGACTTTAAAGCACTTCTGCTATTGGATCCAGGTCATCCACAAGATTTAAACCATCTTAATGTAAAGGAAAAATTTATTCCACCTTATACAACATCACTACTGCAGTCGATGGATTAGGATATACATAATTTATACTTTCAAACCGTACTATACTAGACGTTCTCTGCGATGGATTTCAGACATACCCGACATGGATTCTATTGATGTAATTATGTTTTCTATTAAAGACTGCGTTCATTTGCCAAATTTATCGTTAAATGAACTTAAGAAGTCAGCATTAAATGGGTGTTGGAGGAAAATCTGACCGGCAGTTGTTGAAAGCCAAGAACTTCAATTGACAGAAAGTGGACTATGTGAAATTTTAAATCTTGCTCACTCAATTGAAGGTGATGGCTTCAAAGATATGGCTGTTGAGGATATTCAAGAGTTTTTGACAAAGACTTACTAATTAGAATTGTTGTGAATGATGGAAAAAATTCGAAATCTTGCGAGGACAGTTCCGATTATGTTAAGGCTTTAGAAGGCTTAACTCTGGGATAGCTTCAACAAGGTTAGGAATAAGGCAAAAGCCTTGAAATGTTTTTCATAAACTCAGATCCATCCATTGAAAGACTGCAATGACGCTTTGCAGTCAAGGAAGCAATCAAAAATGACGGATTTTTTTATCCAAAAAATTATGTGGGTGAACCGCAAAAGCGTGTTAATGATAAAGAAGTACTTATGTATGTTATATGTACGTTTCAATACAAAATTTTAAGTGTTAAAGAGGAACGTAACCGCCGTTTTAAACGAGGCCCATCAGTATATGTATGTATGGAGAGTGTATATAATATTTGGTGTGACCAAAATTTGCATATTTTCTTGTTTGGTTGTGTCGAAACGTGCCACAATTTGAATTAGTGTTTTTTTATTTGATTTTTATTGTCCATTAAACACACTTAGTATTCTTTCACTTACTTACTCAGTCACTCACTCACTTAACATTAAATTGTAATTCTTACATTCTATCTAAATAATAACATTTATTTATTTTATTCCCTCAAACGCAATTCGCAATTCGCCATTCACTATTCACAATTCACAATTTTATGTTTGTTTATTTATTATTTCGAATGAAATTGTTGTTTTTGTGTATTTTTAACTCCAAACTCAATTGAAAATCAGAACAAAAATTATACTATAATTTATACGTTGCTATACAGGAAGAATCAGAAGGATACACACAGCATGTTGTGGCACACACAGAAAAATGCAACACGAGTATTTAATTGAAATTCGTTAAAGCAATCAAATGAAATTCATAACAACGCATCAACAGCAACAGTAACAGTGTCAACATCCGGAGCTGAAGCTGGAACTGGAGCAATAGCAACAGCAGGCGATGGCACATGACCAGAAGATATAACAATACTATATAATATTGCAAGGAGATAAACATTATACACAGCAAGGGAGGCAGCAGCAGCAGTCAGAACAAAACAATTTGTATTCTACTTATTTGTGAAAATATGTAAGTAAGTATACTGTAAATAAGAAAGATACATTTCTATGCATTCAACTATGAAGAGGATGATGACTCGATTGACTTGTTGTCGTTGCCATTGTCTGTTCATCTGATCAATTCGATGTGCCTCGTTTTGGTTGCACGTGAAGGAAAGGTCTCACGCGGAATAAGAAATGTGCCACGTGTTGTTGCGTCGGCATTTGTTTCTTTGTCTCACTATTACTATTACTAATGATGATGATGATGATGATAATGACAACTGAAGACAACGACGACTACTGCAGTGATGATGATAAAAACGGTAAACTGAATAAAATATTGTAATTCATTACAATAAACAACTGAAGAGGACTACGAGTAGTCACGTTCAATATACTATATATGACAATAGTTAGGACATGAAATATATGGTAATATTAAACATGAATGGGTGAGTGAATTGTAAGTAAATTTGTATTGAATTTTCTTTATAAAATTACGTCAGAATATCAAATGAATAACAAAACAACAATTGACAAACTGCAAAGTCTTGATCTGATGATGATGGTGATGATGATAATGGCTTTGATAAGTGAGTACTACGTTGTTGTTCATGTTGTTATCGTTATTATGGTTCTTATTGTAAACCAATTATTATATACTTATGTCCAAAGGAAAGGAAAAAAACAAAAACACTTTGTAAATATCCTGCGCGTGGTTGTAACTCATAAATCGACTTAACGGACTTTGATATAATGATGCATAAAAATATTGTAATAGCATTCATATTGATGTTGGTGTTGTTCATAATAAAGCGATTAGATATGAAGATGAGGGGCAACAACAACACTTGTTGCAACATGAAAATGATGGAAAAAATTTAAGAGGATTCCCGTGAAATAAGCTGATAGCAGTGCCATGCCAAGTCATAATGCGTTTTCTGTTGCAAATATGTATGTAATAATAATTCCGAATAAACGACGAGCAAAGCTTGAGATAATAGGAGCAGCAACAACAACATCAACAACACTAGTAGAAAAAAATGGAAATACTTTAGTACGCTACTATTGACTGGATTCACGACCTAAGAATACCCTGTACACAAAGGTTGCCAACGTGAAACTAAAGATATTGCAATGCAAATATTTGCACGGTCAATCAGCTCCGTCAGTCACCTATCTCATTAATGTAATATTTTTTTGTACGCAATATTTGTTATAGAATCTATCAAAGCAATATGTAGACAATAGCTAAATTTTATGAGGTATTCAGTTATCTAGAGGTTTTATTAGATAGGATAGGGACTAGGTTAATGGTTGAAGCAGGAAGGAAGATCCAAAGTATGATATCGCTTAAGTCTACGGAGTTGCTGGCTATTGTCCAGGAGTTGCACTGCGAGGACGTTTACGTGGTTCTCAAGTCGATGTTCATAGCGGCGACTAAAAGCAGTGATGGTCTCTACAACCGTAGCGATCTTGAGGATGCAATAAATGATATCGTTGCGAACATAGAAAGAGTTAGTAGGTGCAAGGAACTTTGGACTCAAATCTCTGTATGATGTTAACATTGGAAGCTGCAGTAGAGCCCCATAACTGAATGCTATAGCTCCAGATTGGCCGTAGAATCGCCTTATAGAAAAACAACTTATTGCGTAGTGAGAGCTTCGAACTAGGCCAGAGTAACCAGAGCAGCTTGAGCTGGGTCCGCTTGTTGAAGAGGTGATCTATCTCATGAACCGTAAAAGGGAAGACAATTAAAATTTTCACAGAGTGTGTATTTCTATTGCCGCTATGCAAACAAATAATTAAATTTTGGAGAATCCACAGGAAAGTCGGAATTTCCATCATTTTTTCACATAATCAAAATAAGGCTAATAGTGCTGTGTGATGTGGTGAAGCAGTTCTCATATTGAGATGGTTTAAAATTGTAAATCTTAGTTAATTTTTTTTTGTAGTTTGATATAAGGCGTTGTTTGAATATTTCACTTTTGTGATAAAAAAAAAGGAAAGAGGCAAAACAACAAGCTTTACATCCAAATGCATACATTGTGTTAAATCTTGTGCTTGTAAGGAACAAGTCCGACTCACACTTGACTTATTTTTTTACATATTCAAACTGTTAGATGCAGATTAATTTTTTAACAAGTTGAGTGTTTTCAATACTCACGTACAATAAAATTCAAATAAAACAAGCCAAATACAAGCAAACGTAGATGGTATAGTGGACTATAACATTTCTGACTCCCAGTGTTTCGTTTTCTTTTAGAGCTTAACTAACAAAAAAAAAAAAAAAAAACAGAAATTTATAATGAATGTCATGCTCACACACACATACATTCATAGTGACCAGGAGGTACCGAGTGCATTCATAATGATGGTATAAAGGTTAAAGTCAAGAGCAAGGATTACTTTGAATATCATTTAGTTTGAATGCCAAAAAAAGGAGGCAAAAATATGGGAAGGGAGACAAAAATATTGTATGTACAAGCAGGACAGTAATTTGTAATACCTTCAATGAAATGATGTAGAAACAATATTAATCCCGAATAGATAGTAAAAAAGCTAAGGAAGCGTGGGAGTGCATTAAAAAACTTTTTGAAAAGAGTTCAAAGAGCTTATGCATGCAATTAGTGAAGAAAAATGTTATAGCAACCTGAAAAATCAACAAAGACCTTAGAAGAAGATATCTACAATACATGTATGTAGGCGTTCGTTCATTTGTTTCGTTACTCTGCTAATGATGGATGCTTTATATCCTTGGCATTGGTATTGGCATTGAAAATATGTTACCATTGAAATTGAAATAATATGGAATGGCTTGCATTGCAATGTTTGTGTTGCAAGGATTTGTAATAAGTACTTATTTCTTTCCAAGCCAATTAACAAGATGATGATAATTCAAAGAAAAGTTTTTTTTTTAGTTCGAGACGAGGATTACTGGATTATTGCTACGCGTGGCATAGATTTAAAAAATATGAAAAGGGGCATTACGTATAGTACGTATGTATATGTGTATGTAGTATAAAAACAAGAAACCAAATGTTAACATTGATATCAGGAAGTTTTTGTTTTCGTTTGATGGAGCAACAATTTTTTGTGTTTTTGTGAAATCATGTAGTCATGCATAAAATTCTTGTCGATATTTAATAAATTCTATGCCTTTCAGTGTAACAATATCAGGTGTGTCATGGAAATCTCTTTCGCCTCAATTTCAACGCAATTTCAAATCACTGTGTCATAGAATTCGCTCGTTTTTTTAGACCCGTTTTGATTAACTTCTTCCTTATGTAAAGTTATTACATTTACAAAAGTACCAACAATTGTGGTTAATTGTTTTCCATTGTAATCTGCATTTAAAGAATTCAACATTTCAATTGTGTTTAGTAAAAATTTGCATTTTACAAAACCGTTTTTGAAATATCAACAAAAAGAAACAAGCAGCAAAACAACAAGCAATGCTGTATAGTATACGCCATATTGCTCGTATATAATTTTTGTCATTTTCGAAGATTCGAATTTGTTTGCAATTTAATTTATTGATCGTAAGCTTTTTTGTGTCTGTGCACGCTTATCTCAGAATTGGCTTAACCTATTTAAATGCGGTTTTCATTGGTGTATTTTTGCAAGCTTTGTGTAACATTTAGCGTGTATTTTATCGAAATCGACCGACTGAATCAAAAAATATTCATATTTTTAATTCTGTTGCCTACTTTTTGGCTGATTTTCGAATGTTTTCCTTTTTTGCAGCGCAGCAACATTAAACAGCTGATGATTAGAAAAAAAGGTAACAAAATACACGCAATTACAAATATATTTCGCATACCACACGCCTGCGAAGTCGTGGGCACAGCTAGTTTTAAAATAAAGTACAAATGTTATTAATAAATGTGTGCTTTTTAACTCGATGAGATTACCCAAATAATGGAAAACATAGAAGAGTGTACTTATTCTAGTGGTTTGGTCAACAAACAATTGAATTAAATGCATATTTTGAATTTTTATGCTTGCCAAATATACGAAACGCAAACAAAAAGCGGTCAGCCGTTCATTCGAGCATCTAAGTATGTTCGAAAAATAAAATCTCGTGTTGTTCTATGACACTGATGGTTTATTTTAGTGATTTCATCGCTGTATGAGTTTTCGAACTGCATTTACATACATACGTATGTACGTATGAAACTGTTATGTTAAAATCAGAGTACTCCGATTGCTGACAGCGATAGCATTTTCATTTCTGGGTAAAAACTTTACAAAGTCTTACCCAACAGAAACCTTCACCTTCTTCGTGGTATTTTTTCCACTTTATCATTCAAAAGCTTTATTTATTGTGAAAACCCATTAACTCAAAATTGTAGCGTTGTAGTTCTAAAGAAGTTACTTGACTCGAAACATAATAAACGACGACGACGGTGGACAATCCTGCTAACTTTTTACTACTATATACAATATTTCCTATCATGATGAACAAATTGTGCTTCTCGTTGTATGCTTCAAAATAAGTAAGACTTTAGTTTGTTCGAATATGTGCACGCTTCTTTTTAACACCATGTTTTCGGTACCCTAAGTACCAAAAAGAAGAGTGCACTATTTCCATTTTGTGTAATTTTTTTTTTCGTGCAATTGGCAACTCTGAAATTTGACAGCTGTCACTTATAATTGTTTCCATTACAAAAAATATGAAAAGTTACGCTAATACCACTGTCAAACTTCGCAGAATGCACACCACCTGACCAAAATCCGCACCAGACAGTTGCTCATTGGGGATGCATTTGCTTCTCATGGATGGCGTAAGGATTTTCTGAGACCCAAATACAAAAATTTTGTTAAATAGTGCACATAAGAACTCTTCCATCCGCAGTCTACCGATGCATTTTTTACATTGATATATTGTCTCCACAACATGATGTGTCTTGCTTCGGGGATGATGTTTGAATATGATTCTCTTTAATTGATTCTCAGTATGGATGATGAAGATTTTTTGATTGATCAGTGGAGTTGATTGATCCAATGAAGATTTTTGTAAGTTGCCATACCATTGGTCTATGAAAATTTTCTCCATTGTTGGATTCTGCATTTCCGTTAATTATTTCCTGGTAGAAGTAGTCTCCAGTCGTTTATGTTTTCACCTTTGTTAAGTGTATCTCAGTGCATCCGTATTTGCATTCGGAGTAGCCCTTATGTCACATGCGTTCTGTTCAATTCTGGCTCGACCACAGAAGCAAATGAAACTTTAAGAAGAAAGGAAGGAACTTGTTCTAGACAGAACAACTGGTCTCACAAAGAAAGAGGGTTATGTATGGACCAACATCTACAAGAAAACGGACATGGAAAGGGGATTAGAAGTGACAATTTTCTGAGGGCCGACAACAACCGGAATCACCCCATGAAGGACAAAACATTTGGTGATAAACAATTACTTTAAGCAATTACATGCTAGTGCGACATTTTTCCACATATCACATAAAGCTCAGAGATCATAGAAACGGTGGACCAAGTTCGGAATCTCTTGGACAAAGGATAGCATGCACATGTGAAATTCATCATGGCAAATTGCTACGTAAAGTTGTGGACTTTCAACTTGCTGCTGCGCCTCCTTGTCTTCATTTGCAGCAAAATTTGACGTCACACAAGGTCTTGGCGTCATTAACATATGGTAAGGGAAAATGATCTTCTGCAAAGAAGTAAGTAAATTTCATACACTCATGCACTCATCATTTACCGCATCAATCTTTCAAGCAATAGTGATAAATGTTAAAATAAATTGTGAAGAACCAAAAAATAATAATAAATGTATTTAAAAAAAAAGAAAAAAATTAAAAAAAAGTAGGCTTTGAGGCAATCAATGTCAATAAACGAAATAGTTTTGCTCTGTTCATTCAGTCTAAAGTCGACTTCACAAGAGTCAACATCTACAATTTGTAAAATTCTTTATACAAAATAAAATTTATTTGTCTTAAATTTCTAAGTGTAAAAGTTCGGAGCGAAGAAGCCATGTTCAAAATTGGAGGAACTGATAGGAAGTTGCCGCACGATCCTATTTTAAGAAACCGGTTTCTTTCTTTTTTGCGCGTATTTAAACGGCAAAATGACACACTATCAATGCCAGAAGCCATTCTACAAGGCGCCCAAGTTTGGAATTGTATGGATGAGAAAGCACGTAACCAATATCAATTTGTGGTAAGTTGCGATTGTAACATAATAGCGGTTATAGATACGTTTTATTTCTCACAACCATTTCGATTATATATAACCAAAAGTTTAATGAGGATGATATATATCGTCAAATGGCATTAGATGAGGAAAATAAAGCATCTAACTTGTTCCCACCTACAAGTGCTGAGTTCAGAGCACCTATGAATAGAAACATAGATTTATTCCTCAAAAAAAGTAGCAGCGATACGATATTATATCGCGAGAGGTCAAGTTTCCTTGAACATGATCCGTTTGCACAAAATAGAACACCTAAATATGTGTTCAAATCTGAACGTGAACGGGATCATAGCGTAGAAAGCAAAATCATACAAATAAGCAAGCAAGATAAGCAAAGTTTGTGAAACACCAAAAACAAAACACAAAAAGTATGTATTCAATAACTTTCCTATACTCATCATTATCATTGTCATCATCATCATAATCTATATAATTTTGCATTTCTGTTTTACATGATAGCAATAGCAGTCAGGCAAATTTCCAACACATGAGATTGCTGCTAACATACGCGATCTATGGCTATGACCAAAACGAAATGCGGGTGGATGTTGGGTAAGCGAAGAACTCGACAATCAATAAATTAAATTTTTTTTTTTTTAAAGAACAACGCATATTTGTGTGCAATAGAAATATTCCATAGGAATATTTTCCAAAAAAAATTAACAATTGCTCACAATTCAGTTTCATCGATAATTTTATATTATTAACAAATAGTATTAGTTGTAGCAGTTCCCCAGCTCCAATCAGATTTGGAAATATGTAGGAATATTGCTTATTATCATTTTAGTGTTTCTATATTGTAGAAGAAAAAAGTCTTCTTTATTTCTGTTAGCATAAGGGATAAGGATTTGAAGAACAAGTTTCTTGGCATACAAGATTTTACTACCAAACCCGGCGTGCTTTACCACACCAAAAAGCATATGTTTTCATCCAATTGATGGTTTTTGTGGTGGCATATTTTTTAAATTTATGTTGGAGATAATTTATAAAAATATCGAAATAAAAAGAAAGATATCTTTTACAAAGACGACTTGATTGATTTTAAAATATGTCTCTAATTTTTACCACAAATTTCTCACAGGAACACTCTTTAAGACTATGCTGGAGTTTCCCTAAAAAAAATTCCATCATAATCGGTACAACAGTTTCGGAATCCATAGGGAACATGCATTAATACGTTATCAATTTTATCATACACTTAAATGTGAATCCTTCTTTTACAATACTATTCTTATACTTAGTACTTACTATTGTATATGATTTATTAATGAAAATTTAATTTTTATTTTTCAGAAACGTCTGAACATTTTTTATAAACTGACAAGGCTTGCAAAAGAATTCTGTGTATACGTTTTATCTGCGTCATCTATAGCAGGTTCATAAACGTAATGTGTTTTTATATTAATTTTATTTTCGGATGGCTATTTTATATTAATTTTTAAACTTGGTGGTGGTACATAATATAAAATATAAAATGTGAGTGAGTGAGAGGGTGACTTGGATCTGAATTATCATAACGATTGGTTTACTTTCAAGAACGACGAACGGCTAGAGGGAGTTATATGGTTCTATATTTTGATGATACTATACAAAATTTACTATTGTGAAAGAAAACAGATTATTTAATGTGTAATTATGAAAAATTTTCAGTTGTGAATTAATGGTAGTATAAGATGTGTGTAACGTAGAAATAAAAATAAAAAACCCAAAATATTTGATTTTTTATTTACTTAGCAAATTGAGTATAAATGTTCCTTCATTTGTACGTGTATCTTCCTCAATTGTACAACGTATGGTAAAAAGAAACATATGTGCATGTCGTCTCATCGAGCTGATTAAGAATATACACTATGTATATACTTTTTATGGGGTCTGCGATGTCTCCTTCTGTGTGTCACAAACTTGTACACAAACGACTGCGTGAAGAGTATAAATATGCATATTTTTAGATTTCTGCTAGAGTAACAAAGGTTCAAGTTCCATACTATATCTTTTTTAAGTAGTTGGATCAACTGAACTGTTTTATCATCAAAATTAGAATGAAATGATTATGTAACAATGAATTCCTCTATTAACATAACTACTTCTACTCGTATAACATTTTGTTCTCACTTCATTTATTGTATTTGAAGTGAAAATCATAATAGGCACGTGGGCAAATACAAGGTCAAGTTCGGGAAGGCATAGTAGCAACAGTTGGCATAGCTTCACAAGCTGGTCATGTATCTAACATACTATTTGCCTAAAGGTCAGGTTTCTTTAATCAACTAAAGAGCAAAAAACTCCTGTTTGATGATGCCAGTGTGTTGTGTTGAAAGGGGAAGTGATGAATATGGGGGAGTTGATTCGTATAAAAAGGAGCGTGACTAATGACACTTGTTGTCAGTTTGAAAAACGGCAGCATTATTCTCAATACTAAAAGTTGTCACAAACATGATATCAATCTTACAAAGGATACTTGGATACTTTCTGCCCTTATAAGTCAACAAAAAACAGCTACTACTATGTACATGCCAAATGAAAATTTAAAAGAACAAAACGAAGACCACCGGAAATATTGACAAAATACTCAAGCGAGTACATTTACCATTATTACAGTACAGTGGTAAGATGACCAAGTTGTTTGAGTCAGACCAAGCTAAGCAAAGGCATACCGAACCATTTGAATCAAGGCTCAACGGCCAACAGCATCACTTTTGTTTTAGTTTTAAAATTAAAATTAAAATTAAATGAGTAAAAGTCACGCAAAGAGAAATACATCTTCATCTTCATAATCGTCTTTATAATCATCAACATCACCATCATCATCATTATTGTTATTATCACTACAACGTTGTTGGTGGTGTTGCTTAAAGGATTATGTGAGGCGTGAAATTGTTATTGTTCATGTTAACTAATTAAGTCGACATCAAATGGAATTTTAAAGAAAAAAAAAAAAAAAGTGTGGGGCAGTGAGAGTGAGAAACCCGTAAATGAGGACAATGAACTTTTAATGAATATGTGCAAGTATGTATGTATCTTTGTCCATCCGTCCATTCATTCATCCATCTATCCATCTGTTCATCTACCTCTTTCGTCTACTAAATTTCAGTAAATTGACAACGCTTTGTCAGTTACCAAGTTCAACCTTTATTACAAATTCTCTTTACCTCACCCTAACAACTACGTACATCTAAATGTATGTACATCTTTTCACTTCACTTTCTTTCCCTACTTGCCTCATATTTTCCACAATAATGTTCCACAACAGCTGGCGCCTCATTAATTACTCCAGAAATTACCCAAAAAAAATGTGAACTGAAAATTATGTGACACCAATTAAGGGTTAATTTGTCAAAATCATGAGTATATTTTATGCTTCAACAAACAATTGCCATAACTGACATGCAAATGAATGATGAATGTCTACCATGGCCGGACGCATGAATATCTTCATAATGCAGTGAACAGATAATAATAATAATAATATAGATAGATTTATATTGAAGTAAAGAAAAGAGAATCTTTTTTGGTTTGGAAAGATTTTAAACATTTGTAAATCTCAGAGAAATGAAGATGGATGAAGAAATGCAAACATGTAGTATCAATATTTGGATTATTTATAAATCTAGAAAATGAATTAATAACCAATGGAATTAGAGTAATCGAGATATAGGGGTTCCAAGAAACCTTTTGAATAAATATGGGTTAGAATGTGATTTCATGCGGCTCGAAGGAATAAATATGGTTGGAATCTGGTTTCATGCAGCTCCGTGTATATTTGTGGGTAAGAATGTAATCTGCTTGAATAAATCTGATACCATGTAAAAATATGGGAAGGAATGAGATTTACTATCCAACTCGAAGGACCATGAATATTTATGAGATGGAATCAGATGTACTTTGGGATAGAATTTCGCTGCGACTTGTCATCAATAATAATAATGTCCGACTATTTTGTGTTCACAATTTTATGGCACACCTAAGCCACCACCTCCTGGTAGAACTTTCGTCTGCTACATAACAAACATCAACTGCCGAACGCTAGCGTCAATTGTCCGCTATGTAGTGCGAGGGGCGTCTGTATAATACGCGTCTGAACATTTTATAATAAATACAAATAGAAAGAACAAAATTCCAGCGAAAAATCATATAAAATTATTAAATGACTTGAATATGTTTGGATCTTTGGAAATAGTATCATGTATTTCTATCCATTTAAGTTATTCCAGAATATGAGGCATATAGAAGTAACCTTTGGATTCTAAATAACCCTGCGGTAGCCACTTATTATATGAATCGATTGAGGACCAATCATTTCAGATTACACTGTGCGACAACTGGTTACACCTGACTGGTCTAGAGATAATAAGCAGCAGGAAGAAGATTGAATTACTAGACGTACAAGCTGGGCTTGACGTCCACACTGTGCATCAAATATCTTGGGGTCATTCTGGACTGCCGGCTCAACTTTAGGGAACACCTTAAGTTCGCAAGCGAGAAATCATCTAAGGCTCAAGCAGCCCTGGCATGGCTCATGCCGAATATGGGCGGGCCTAGCCAACCAGTGCGTGAGCTACTTGCGAAAGTCAGCAAATCCATCATCCAATATGCTGCACCCGTATGGTTCAGTCCAACTTAATACAGATCATATATGAAAGGAGCCGCCTCTGTGTACCGTCTCAATTCCATCAGAGTATGCTGTGCGCCTAGAATTGTGTCAGATGATGCAATATGCGTTCCTGCAAACTGTAAGCCGGTCGATAGTGATGTCAACGAATTAGTGGCAATATATATCCTATCCACAATGGAAACTACAAATCGAAAGATATTGCTATTCATGGACAATAGGTCCCCTGATCTAAGCCACATAAAAATAAAGTTTTTGCCAGCAAACACCACTTCCAAACTGCAGCCTCTTGACCAGGGTCTTATAAAAAATTTTAAATCATTATTCCGCAAGGAAATGGTTATTAATCTTGTTCACAACATTGAAGACAAAAAAGAGTTTAAATGTAGGCTATTTACGGCAATGCAAATTGCTTATAAAGCGTGGAATAGTGTCAACGCAACTTGTATTCAAAACTGCATCCGTGCTTGCGGTTTTAATAAAGATATCAACGAAAATTTAATTCACGACGAGCAATTGAACATAGATCATCTATGGAATCGTATATCTGAGAACTCTGAAAATGTCGCCCTTTTCGATGATTACGTGAATGTTGATAATGACGTGGCTGTATCCGGTATGTTCACAGACAACGATATTTTGGAAGAAGTTACGGCTATTAATAATGAGAGTGATGAGGATGATAGCACCGATGAAGAAGTACTTCTAACGAATAAACAAGCAAAATTGGCTATTCAACAAGTGCGATACTATGTTTCAAATCATGATGTCCAACAAAATGTTTTTGATTGTTTAATAAGTTTGGAAAACTCAATTGAAGAGATAGGTGAAAAGAACCTCAAACAATCAAAAATTATAAACTTCTTTAAACCTTAATCTTTCTCTTTGTAATTATTTTATGTTTTTGTTTTTTTTTTTTCTATTAAATTAATAGTATGTAAGATGTAAATACATATACAAATTGAGTTATTATGTTCTAATAAAGTTAAAAAATAAGTGAAAATCCAGCTGAAATGTAAAAGCCCCGTTAATTCGTATTTTAGTAAAAAATTCTCTTCCCATGCAATTACGAATTATCGCGATTTGGCTGTACTTTGTTTCATGCTATTGTACTTTATAATATTCGCCACCCTTTCCTATATTATTTGTATTTTATTTGGTAAAACGAGTCTGTCTATGTTTTTTGAAACTTAATACAATCTAATTATCTACACCCAGACAAGTAATAACTTATTATGTAATTCTGTAATACTAGTAAATGAAATGAATGTAATTAACATTTTTGATTAGTTGTCCATTTTTATTTTTTTATTGTTGCGCGTCACTCGTTTGTCAACATTAGGAAATCCGATTTAAATATTCACTAAAAGGAAAAGCGCATTATAAATATTTCGGAAAATAATGACAGGACCAATATGAGCAAACACAACCACAGCCACGTGTCCGGTTTAATGATTCTGCGTAATTAACACAATCAGGACGAATTTTTTATTATTGTTTTTTCTATTGGCGCATTTGCTGTTTTTTCTCCTATTTTGTTGTAATGAATAAAAAAGAAAAAAATTATAAGGACTAAAATACAACAAAATCAAAATAAAAATTAACAAAAGGGAAATGAAAATGAAGACAAATCGTAAAAGAAAATCATTTTCAAATAAATATGAGCACGCGCAAAGGATTAAGTTACATTACATCAAGAGAACGTAAATCAGTACGTCCGACCGGTTGGTTGGTTTTGGTCTCTTCAATATGTGTAGTATGTGACCGGGTGTGGAACAATTGTAAATATGACATAAGGAACAATGAAAAGTCAAGGAGTTTTCCAAATTGTTTTTATCTGCTTTTCTTTTTTTATGACATTTAACAAAACAAATAGTTGAAAGAAAACAAGGAAACAAATGAAACTGACTTTGGTAAACCACTATAGAACGGATATATGTATGTAGAATACAATAGATGGTGCTTATCAACAAATAATAAGGGGTTGTATGTTTAAGAAAGGTTGATGATTTGGGAAATGCGTAATACTTAGTTTAACTCCATTAAATATCTACTCGAATGAACAGCTGTTGTTGTTATTATTTCACTAAGCAACAAAGACACAAGAATCAACCCTAAATTGGTGGCTCCGAAATCACACTTGATGAACCGAACCGAATCGAAATGAACTGAACTGAACTATTAGTAGTATAATGCTATTGATATTTTGTTGTCGAAGTTAATGATGATGATGATGATGATGATGATGATGATTATGATCATTTGCAGTATGCAATTGAATTAAAATCAGCAAAACAAATAAAAACCCAATGAATTAAAATAAACAAAAATTATAATTCACGCATATACAAACAAATGGTTAGAATGGAGGGTAAATTCTATTAAGGTTTTTATGTGAAAAACTGAAATAAAAACACAGCTGGAGAGAGGGAGAGAGAAGCAAGTGAGAGGGACAGAGACACACACACCTCAGAATTTAAGTCTATTGTCACATTTAATCTCATAAATTGTCAGTAAATCATGTAATTGACACTTTCCTCATCCAAAAAGAAATATGTATAACCATTTGCTCAGATTTAGAACTGGAATCGATTTATAAGGTAAATAGTATTATATGTAGTGCATAGAGAGCATTAGTAGGGGTAAGTAAGCAACAATTAACATTAAAACTTAAGCTTAAAATTACAAATATAAGGCAATAAATTTATTTTATTGAATAAAATAATGTTAATGTTATTATAGACAAAGCTATTGTGTGCCAAAAAGGATAAACCACTTGCCACTGAAGGCGAGTGCATCGAGAAGCCAAACGGCCGACAAACTGTGATGCCTGACGGGAAGAGAAGTTGGCTTAAGCTTATGGGCATTTCCACGGTATCGAACGTGTCCGTCGTACGCTTTTAAAGTGGAAAAAAGTTCTTTCTTTAGTTTATCTAATAGTTCTTTGGAAGCACTATATTTTGTAAAAAGGATTCCAGCCGTAATTTTGGTTCTGTAGTAAAGGCTAAAAAAAAGCGATTCGAATGTGACAAAAAACGGAAGTGGGTTTCGAAGTCATCTCTAAAAAACCAAAAGTCAGCGAAACCTGCCAAAATTTTTTAACTCGACTAATTTTAAAATATTAAGGAATAATGTCACTTTATTTTACATTTGGTTTTATTGAAAAATCTTCAATTTTTTTTTGTTTTTTGATAAAAGATAAAGTGATTCGATACGTGACATTGCGAACGTCACATATATTTGCACTATGGTTTCTTTCAGGCAATTGTTCATATATTTTTGTAATTAAGTTGTATTTATTAAATCAAATATCAATTATTTTAGAATTATAACAGAGATTAATTTAAACATACAAAATAGAAACCGGTAGTACAAGATTTTAAATATTTTTCTTAACAGAATGTGTAGTCTGAGCTGATTTAATTTGAAGACCGTCACATGAAGAGCAATGTAGTTTTTGGTTACCTTCATTAATTGTGAAAATTTTCAACCTGGTCCGAAGAGATGTAGAGAATTTGAACACCTTTAATGTAATTTTCTGCACATTTTTAAAAAGAAAAAGGGTTTCTTGTTTCAGTGAGCTGACACACTAATCTTTTTAAAACTGCTCCTACACCATTGACTGCGCCTTTTCCATGAGAAGTTGCGAAGTAGTTCCATTGTATGTATGTACCTGCAACCGAATTGCGCTAAGAAACGATAAATTTGTTTTTGAACTGTGAGCTGCTTCCTTCAGAGAAAACAAACACATTCACTAACCTTCCATATTGACTTTGTTTTGTCTGCATAAGTTTCATTCAAAAACAGCGAACATCAACTTTGTTGTGGCTTAATATGTCACTGACGATAGCAAAGGATTTTATTGCTCCAAAAAACCATGTAGATAAAAATAGTTACTCGGTTTTTTTTTTCTTAATTATATAGATAAAACTCTAATTCCAGACAAATTTTGACACACTTGCTGCTGGTATCAAACACGAAATGAAAACAAATAAGGTTTTTCGAGATCGAACGTGACATTAGAAAATGAACTAAAGCAAATTCCAAGTTTACTGTTTATCGAGATTGGGATGATATTTTTGCATTTTTTTTTAATTTAATAGATGTTATAAGAGATATTTTGTGGATGTAAATATTAACCCTTTCAGTCACTTGTCCCTTATATGGGACACATATTTTTTCAAATTTTAAATTACTATAGCTTTTTAACTGATGATATCAGGTTAAAGTTTTATAACTGTTTTAAAAGCTTTATTTTTCTGCTTTGAGCAACAGCTGATTTTATCAGTTCAGCTCTTTACTTTTATTATTATCATGTGTTTTTGTGAGTTGATCTTTTTCGTGTAATAATTTTCCTTTTTGCTATCAGAACATATATATCTTTTTGTGTAAGGATGTGATCGAAAAAAATATGTGAGTATTGTATGATTGTTTATAAATAGTTTTGTGAAATTGCAATGAGAAATAGTGTTTTTGGAAAAGCAGCAGTCATAAAAATAACCATGTCCCTTATATGGGACAAAAGTACTCTGTGTACAAGATGATTGGAATTTGAGCGCGAAATTTTCATTGCAATTCCGTATGAAAAGTTCTAAATTTTTATCAAATAAAACACAATTATAGAAAAAAAAACCTTAAAATATGATGAAATATGCGAAATATTGAGACTATCAACTGACGTAGAGGACGGTTATTCGGATGATGAAGTTGATAAATTGGATTTTGTTGTAAAAGAAGTGCAAGTTGCTGAGACACATTTAAAATCTGAGGAAATTGCAATTGAAGTTGATACTGACAACGGGGATGAAAACGCGGTGGAAGAAGATAAAGAGATTTTTTCCGGACTAGACGAATTTAGTGGAATTAATATTACCAAAAAAAGGGAATGATGTGGCTAACTAGGCTGCAAGTGGATTCACTTGCAAACAATTTACGATTACATTTCAAAGCAGAAAACACTAAAGGAAAAAACTTCGTTTGAATACTTTTCTAATTTTGTTGGGGATAAATTTTTTAGCAATACTGCACATTTCACAAATATTTATGCTCAATATGGTATAAAAACGGAAAATTTTTTATAACCACCAGTTTTATTCACATTTAGGGAATATCTCTTTCAAAAGCTGCACTCCGATGGAAATTCGAATTTTTTTCGATTATCATATAATGATGAGTTGCTTTAAACTACCAAGGGTCCGAATGTACTTTGACAGAAAATGGAACTTGCCTTCCGTTGGTCATATGTCTCTGAATCGTTTTTTTATTGAGAAATCATATTCAACTCGTGGACGTTACTCTTGTATCGAATTAGTTGGATCGACCCTACCAAGTGAGACCAGCAATTGAATCTTTCAGACGTCATAAACAAACCTTGGCTTTAGAAAAAAATGTATGTATTGATGAGCAGATGATTCCATTTAAGGGGAAGTTTTTTGCAAAGCAGTATATAAAAGGCAAGCCGCGTGCCTGGGGCATAAAGGTATATTTTTTATTTTTTAACCACTAATTTAGATCACATATTGTGTAAAAATATTGGATCGGGATCAACAATTGTATGTGAATTAGCAAAACGTATTCTACAAGATAAAGGCCAAAAGTTATATTTTGATAACTACTTTCCTTCTTTTCGAGATACTTTTACATAAAGGTATGCTAGTAGCAAGAACTCTACGAGTAAACAGATTTGGAACTCCCCCATTGCCTGAGCAAAAAATAATGGCTAAAAGAGGACGAGGATCATATGCGTAATGTTTTAGTGACAATGGGAAAGTCATACCTACTAGATGGTATGACAACAAGATAGTTAATCTAGCATCAAACTTTGTAGGTATTGGCACGAAGGACAAAGCCAAGCGACGAGATAAAACATTACATAAGTTATTGAAGTAAACAGACCAAAAGTTTTTCGCTTGTACAACGAAAATATGGGTGGTGTTGACCTTCTAGATCAAATGTTACAGTACTACAGAATAAATACTCGAAATAAAAAGTGGACTCTTCGGGTAATGCAGCACTTTATTGATCTTGCTTTGGTTTCAACTTGGATGGAGTACAGGAAAGATTGTATTGAGTTAAAGATCCAACCAAAAAATATTTTAGACTTTTTAAACGTTCGAGCAGATGTAGCAAATTCTTTGGCTAAGATTGAAACAAGTAGTATCCTCGCAAACGAAACACCAAAATCTCGTGGAAGATCTCGTTTGCCTAGATCGATGTCATATTAATCTAGAAACGCAATCATAATTTTGCCCTGAAAAAAGATATTTTTCTTATATTTATAAAATTCATGTCAACATACTCAGAGTTATTTTGTCCCATATAAGGGACACCACCTGTAGGCCACGTGAAAAGAGCTACCTGAAATCTGATTGCATTTTTGTGATCAGCGTTTTCATATTAGCATCATACCCTGAATTTAAGTACTGAAAAGGTTAAAGAGAAAAGGCTTTGCAAAATACCCAACAACGAGAAATTACATTCAACTAACTTTAAAGTCGATTCGCTCATCATAGTAACTAAATTCAAGTGAAAACAGTTTAAGTTGGAAAAATTTCAATATTTTTCTTATTTTTCAATAATGTTTGTTGAATAACATTTAATTTTTCGGCCGTGGTTGACATTTCTGTAGTAATGTCCATATCCTTAGTTGGCCAAAAAAATAGAAGAAGAAAAAAAAAAAAAAAAAATGCCCCAATTTTAAAATTTGCCAGATTGCCCAGTTCTTCTTCATCTTCACAGTTACGACAGAATTCTTGGTGAGAGAAGCATTCATTATTTCAGTCATTAACCCGTTAAGATCTTTTTCAAATTTAACAAAGATATTCATTATTAGGGAATTCATGAATTGTGTTAAACGTCGACACATAAGTGGTATTTTCGTAAATTGTTTAATAGAATTTCGTGAAAGCCCGTTTTGTTTGATCATGTTAAAAATCAGTTGTCGAAAAATGCCTAACAAACAAATAAAAATGCCGAAAAAAGTGAAAAAAGTAAATTTATTGAAATAATACATAAGTACAGAAATTGCATTAAATAATTTATTATAGCAGTGTTGCAAACCGGTCCTGAAGCGAACATGTTTTCGAACCGAACCATCGCATTTTTTGGGCTTCAAACCCAACCATGAAACGTTTTAATTTTAAAAAGACAGAACCCAACCGAAAATCACTCAAAAACACGGTTCGGTTCGGTTCATGACAAGAAGGTAATTCTTTATCATAAATCTACTCAAATGTTTTTTATTTGACTTAAGGGCAAATGTAGATGAAGACCTTTTAGAAGACATTCTTTTATTAAATTTGAATACTGAATAATTAAAAACAAATTATTTAATAACTTATGCTAAGCAATTGAAGAGCAATGTCTTTTAACTTGCTTTCATTATCAAATGTTTCTTGGAATCGAACCGAACCAAACCGCGGTTCTGAGGTACCCATGAACCGATTCTTGCACCGGTACAAGTTTCCTCTAAGTGGTTCGAACCACTGAACCGAACCACACCGATTTTTGAAGCGGTTTGCAACCCTGCTAAACTCATAAGGTTTTCGACCTCCAACGTTAACATGGTTTCAACACTCAATTGTATAGAAAAATGTCAACCAACAGTAACTTCGATTTTCGACTGTTAAACCGTTTTTTTGATCTGTACAATAATTTCTAATATCCTAAATACATTTTTGTTTCAATAAAAGGATGGTTTCAGTAACAATGACCACGGCAAAACATAAGCATGTGTTTATTCAGTGTCATTATTGTTTTATCAATCTCATTACTAATAATTTGGTTATTCGTAACTCTTGGTGATTGTTGAGTCCAAGATATTTGGCTGGAACTATTTAAAAGAGAAAAATACAATAAATTCTATAATTGCGAAAAGAAACTAAATACATACTTCTCGGGGTTCGAGACCAGCAATATGAAACGAGTTCGCTAAAACCAAACAGTAATCGTGACAAAGGGAATTGATTGCCTTTAATCATAAGTTAAATTTCTGTCTTCTTTTAATATTGTACAATTGTATATTTAAGCACATATCTTGAATATCATATCTGATAGCAAAATTTACAATTCATTTAAAACTTTATGATAAATCAGTTTTGTTGCCCTTTTTAAAGAATATCATATTGTGCAAAGTTTTCCTTTGATGTAATACAATAGTAAGTAGCACGCAATTTTTTAGTTTCAGATATTAGTAAGTATTGTATTAAATTAAAGGTACATTTTGTAAATAAAATCAATATTTAGATATACACATATGTACATTTGTTATGATATGTGAAATTTTTAATGAACTTATTTCTGTAGAAATCAGAGAATTATCAATTATATAAATATGGTATTCATTTTGAAATTGGTGCATGGATAACTGGTAATTGGATATTATTTCAATAAAAGCTGTTTTGTTGTTTTATCATATAAAATCATGCTACAGGTATCATAGTATGAAACAAAGTCCATGGCCTTTGGTTCAAAGTTCAAAAGACAAAGCTCATTCAGCAAAAAAAGTATTCGAAAAGCAATTTGTCATATTGAGTCATAGTCTTTTATCTATTTATATTCCTTAGACATATTGATGACATTTAACTTAATCAGGAATGAAAGAAAAATGTCACTACTATTCTCAACTAACCCAAGAAACCCAGATTGAGAAATACTACTTAGTTCATTGTAGGTTTAGATATATGCATTAATATAATACAATATTATTGAAAACTAATAATAAATAGTCTTTGAAACTACAATATGATTAACTGAACAAACCTCGTATATGTTTATTATAATATTATTTAAAATAATGAAACTTCTTTGTTTTGTTATGACTTATTTCCTTTTAAGCGTATTCTGTTCCTCCATGATATTCTTGTTATTATTCACTTACCTTTAACCAACAATAATTTCCTTAGCTATTCAATCAATCTCTCTCCAATATTTAGTTGACCAAAATCAGTTTTCATTACCAAGGGTATTATTAATTGTATCTCCTTTTTCACCTTTTCTACTTTAAGTCAGTCAGATAGGCAACACTTCGAGTGTAGGACCACACATGTTGCATGCAACGTCCGCTACCCGTATACTTATCACTTACAAGTATTGTATGTACATACATATGTGATGACTTCTTTGCACCTTTACCATTTACCCATTTAACATTGCCATATATTAATCGAATCGAATCGACTTGAATCGGATTGGATTGTATCGCATTGCATCACATGGCATCACATCTTATACATATTGGTACCAATAAAATAAACTCAAATGAAGTGAATTAAAATGATCTGATTGCTTCGTGGTGGTCAACTTCAGTTGATTGTAACATAGTCTTTTGTTGTTTATTTGTTTGTGGCAAAGGTCAGAAGACCTTTACGTAAGTAGTATCTTTTCTTTTTACCATTATTCTTAGGTGTTATGCCGCAAAAGAATTGTTATCATTAGGGAATAGAGTCAAGAGGTTTGAAATCAATATTTTATTACTAGAAGATGCCACATCACACACATAATTATGGAAATTATATACTCAATAATAACAATCACTTAGCACTTGTTTGCTTTTCTTGTTTTAGTATTTTAGTATAATTTTGTTTTTTGTTTTTGTTTAAAAGTGATTTTCCTATAATTTTTTTTATAGCCACAAAACATGAAAAAACGTGAATAGTTTAAAATGTTTGAAAATAAATATACATAAATGAAATAAAGAAAATTGTTGCTGTTGTTGATCGCATCAAATTTGCAACACTTGACTTGTTATAAGTTGCATCCTTAGGCATCTTAAAAGCCACAACTACAATCATATTAACGTAACATTATGTACTTGTCTTGTTGTTGTTGTTGTTGTTGTATGCTATAGTTCGGTGAACTCGACTATGGAATATATTGCAACTCACTCATTGTATGAACAAGAAGAAAGAGTCTCAACAAATGCAAAAGCAAATAAGTACCATATGTTACATAATTTGGACGAAGTATATTATATTTGATCATTATTTAACACTTATATACTAACTGGTTAATCACCATATTTTTAGAGTCTTAAATATATTTCAATAAAAAGTATTTCAGAAGAAGAACACATTTTCTTCCAAATATATAAAACAATATGTATTCAAACAAAGACCACAGACTGGGGACAGTTATTTTTCCACAAGTTATAGATATCAACTATCAACTATAAGTAGGAACAAAGAGGCATGTGAAATATTAAAATTACCAATCATCAATTGCAATTGTGATCTTAATATTAAACTTGTTGGTTAATTGATATATTATAAATATATAGATCACCCAAAAGTTGGTGACACCAATTAATAGCATACATTTTCATCCAAATGTACACGCAAGTATCAAAGTATAAGCGAATTCACTATTGTGAAATAGTTATAGTGGGCTTAGAAAAGCTGAGTGCAGAAAGTAATGCTGCCTTCCAGTTGTATAGAGCTGCTGGACGAAGTGTTTTTATAATTTTTTTGAGCATAATAGCAAAATATTATGGACTTCTTCAACCAGTTGTGAATGCAGTCCAAAAGCAACGACATACTTGCTTCGTTATTTGTGTGCCCAGAGTTGCAGAAAAGCAACAAAATAGGACGAACCCTCCTTTTACAATGGCAAAGGAATACATCCGGCGAGCAATTTTTCTGCCTTATCTAGACTCGCTGATATCTGCACTCAAGCAAAGATTTTACAGGAAAATAATGCTGCATTTAACTTAACTGCCTTACATCCGCCTTGGTTTGTAAGATTTCAAATATCAACTTTGTAATGCAATTACTTTTTATGATCTTGGAGGTATCGAAAATGAGTTAGATGTTTGCTGTAAAGACCGGAGTAATAAAGAGCCAGCAGATTTAATTACTGCTTACGAAAATGCAGATTTTTATCTAAAAATTCAAGAAGCAGTAGGCATTTTGCTTGCACTACCATGCACTATGACATCGGTACAGAGATCCTTCAGTACCCTAAGAAGAGTAAAAATATGGCTAAGGACTACGATGAGCGAAGATCGCCTAAATGGTGAATTAAATATAAAAACATGGTAATTGCTAAACTTAATACCTCTATTTTTTGATTGGTTTGTGTATGTTAAGCGTGCACAACAACTTGGTTATGATATCTTAAATTAATGAGTTTAGGCTTTCATTATCTTCAAAACTTAATTATAAATAAGGCGAAATATAAGCGTAGTTTTATAATTATTTTAAACATTAAGATACTGTGGGGGACAAATTTATCAAAAAGCCACCTAAAATTTTGAAACTTTACACAAAAACTTAAATCTGAAACTTAAATCTAGCGATGTTTAATTATTATCATTTATATGTAAATGTTAACATGTTTTGGAGTGCGGATAGTAACCAATTCATATTTTTATTGTTAATATTATACTAGTACATATATAGTATGATATCCTATGTGATACTGATATACATATCACGGTGGGCTTGAACCAACTTTTCATCAAAGGTTTTAGCACATCATTTTTTTTTTGCAAATTTGTGTTATTTAGGTCATAATTAGTGGAAAAAAAAATTATGACCCATAACTTATCGAGCCGTTTTTAAAAAAAATTATTTTGAAATAAATTACTTGTGTCTTTTTGATTTAACACCTAGTGGCCACGAATTACCGATTTAAGCAATTGCATTTATTACTTTAAAATTTTTTTGGAAACATAATGCTGTCAAAATAATAAAAAAATATACTCCGGTTATAATAAATCAGTTGTTGTAAGTACTGCAGCGTTAGTTTGAGGATGTTTTTAGTATTTTATTTTATTTTATTTTGAATTTAAACAGCTTATTCGATAATATCAGTTTTTTTTGGCCCAAGTTGTATTAAAATCAGAATGTAAGGATTCTACAGCTTGTTCACTGTATAATCTCAATCCCTTACCTACGTTTTCACAGAACTGAGAAACATGAAAGAAAACAGCATGGACTTTTGGGGTTACGGAAATTCCCAAATCACAATAACTTTTAAATTGAGCAATACATCTTTGTAATTTGTAGCGAGAGTCAAAGAGAAACACGAATTCACAACGGTTTTAAAATCGTCAAAACACTTTACATATTTAAGAAGGTTGATTTTGCATATCTGACGCAATAAATCTGTCTTATCTAACAAGGTCTTACATGAATTTCCCGCAAATGACTGAGATCTATAAACACATCCGCGAGCAACGTTGAATTTCTTCGCCCATAGGGAGCTGACATCTTCATCTTCTAAGAACATTTTGTCAAAAAGTATATTTACAACACCAATTAACAGATGTAGTTCTGGTGGCGGAATGATGTCTAAAATTTTAGCATCATCATTTTCTGCAGAATATATCGGGATGTTTGTACAGTTTTTAAACTTTTTAGCACATGATTTACCACCTCCCTCTTCTTGCCACTGACGATGATTTTTTTTGTAGCTTCGGATCGTCCTTAGTTCTCCACATTCTTTTAATTTATCTGAAGATGATGTACACCAGGGACAAGGATAGGTACTTGCATGTTTAATACTCCTGAAATTTTAAGCATTCTATTTTTCTGTTTTAAGCAAAATAAACACATTTTAAGATAATTTTTATCGTGCGTTGCAGCATGATCTTTTGATTTCGCGAACATATTTTTTTGTAGATGCATTTGATTCTAGACACTATTTAAAATCTTAAACAATGAACAAAGTTTTTTAAAATCTAAAACACGGTTTTAAATGTCTGTCGTTTTTCACTAGTCTTTAATACATCTTCATTGAAAAAAGCTGCAGTATGTTTTGTTGTTTTGCTTACCTGCCAAGCAGAAAACTAATATAAACACGTCTAAGCTTGCATTCCTGCAAACGTATATTTGTACACGTTATATTAAAGAAAAAATATAAAATGTAAGGCTGTAAATATAGTCATATAGTGCGGATTCGTAAGAATTTTAATAGAAAGCAAGTAATTTATTTCAAAATCAATTTTTTTAAAAACGGCTCGATAAGTTATGGGCCATAATTTTTTTTCCAGTAATTATGACCTAAATAACACAAATTTGCAAAAAAAAAAAATGATTTGCTAAAACCTTTGATTAAAAGTTGGTTCAAGCCCACCGTGATATGTATGTATATATCGCAACTTTTGAACTGTGAAAATAATAAGTAAAATGATGATTTTTATTTCATCAGCTTCAGTTTTGTCTAGCTTTTACAGATTTTGGGAAACAAGATCCCAGAGAGGCAGACAGATATGGTACTACAACTATTCTTGCTTGAAGCTTGAAAGAAAAATTTAAACCCAACCAAATGAATTGAATTAATTGATCACATTAAGAATGAGGAAAATAAAAATTAGTAACAAAATGTAAAGGATAATTTACTTATTGACAAGCTTGACTGCTTATGAGCTTTAATTTTGATGTTCTCTTTCACAAATAGGGATTTCCCTATACCCGTATAAGATCATTATGGATTACTTGACCAGAAAAAAAAATTTGGTTGTCATTCGCTTCCAAATGATAAAGATCAATTAAATAGAATTTGCATGTTCACTTTGAATTGCTTTATTTTTGTGGTAGTTTCCGAAAAATTTTATTAATTATCGAATTTTCCGGATTACCGAGATAAAAAATAAATGGACTAAACTTCTAGATGATAGAAATTTTTAATTGTCGAAGTTTTGTTTCACTTTGCTTTTAGTAAGCAACATCTATTAAATTAATAAGTTTTAAAATGTCTCCTGTAGAAAAATTCTGTTCTTCTGCATATTTAAGACATATATTAAACGCTTGTGAGTGGAGAATTCTTGGTTCTTGGTTTTCATTATCATCGTGATTGATGTTCTCGATATCGTCTTCTTCATACTCATCATCAGTTGTAATTTCAGACACGTCATTTAACCACTCATCAACCTCATTTTTATTACACACATCTGGAGAAATTTCAACAAATTTAATTTCAAGGTCAACTATTTCTGTTGAGTTGCGACGTACCACCGCAAGTGGAAGATCATCATTCGAATCCCATTCTTCGACACACAATATTTTTTTAAATCATTTCTTAATGACATTTTTGTCCACAATATTCCAAGCATTTGATGCTAGAAAAGCAACTTCTTTTAACGAAATGTTTTTTAAAAAGTGCATGAAGTTATTTGTTGAATCGGACAAAAGAATAGATAATAAAATTCTACGATAGTTTATTTTAAAATTCGAATTAAAATAATTTTAAAACAATAGTTCAGTCAATCAAGCATTTTTGGAGTTATAATCTTCCAACGATATGTTAAATTTTTTTAAACGCTCTTGGATTTTTGGTTTTGGAACAGTTACTCTCTCTTTTCTGACTTTACCTCCAGATGCTGATTTCTCACTATGCAATGCAAGTGTGTTTTCTGGCAGCTTCTTCCAAAACAGAGCAGTCTCATCCAATTGGTATAAAAGCACAATGAAATAAACTATGAACTCAATATCTTTTCAATTATTTTTCCATTCAATTTTATGTCGTAAATTGTAGATTTGCCTACATTGAACTCTAATGCAAGTTGACGAAGTGAACTTCCTTTATTTATTTTTTGTAAAATTTCATTTTTTTTATCAATATTTAAAAATGTGAGTTTTTTTATTGTATTATTCTGCGTAATTAATATAAATGAACCGCTTATTAAATGAACTACTTATTACTACACTCCTGTATTAATAACTCACCGGAAGCAAAGAATAATAGTCATGACAATACATGTATACGATAGAAAAGCAATAAATTTCGTGTTTAAAAATCGAGAAATCACCGTTTTCGTTTTTCCAACTGACATTCGTTGTGCAAATAAAAATAGGAAGTTTCTGTTAAAAATAGCAGAAAAAAATTATAAAAAAAACGAGTGTCCGGATTTTTGAGGTAAATAAAAAATCGTGGTGTCCGGATTACAGAGTCTACAATGCAAAGCAACTGGCTGTCCGGATTATCGAGTGTCCGAATTATCGAGTGTCCGAATTTTCAATTACATAATGTACTACTATTTGGTTTATTTTAAATCTTTGAATGTTGTACATTTGTATGTTGTTTTCTATCATCACTGTTCGTGACCGAATAGTTACCAGAATCATTGGTTTCGTATTGATGTAACATTGGAAAAAAGCTGAAAATTGAATTGAGATTAATAAGCCACAGTGGGTCATACATTGATATATGCATTGGAATGGTAAGCTCAAATTCTGGATTCATATTTTAATCAAATTTCTCAAGCTTAGACAAGGATAGATGACTGACGTTGAGGATTAGAAGACGCTTTAGTGTGTACAAAAGCTGTAATACAAGGACAAAGCTTAGTTGTATTATCCATTTTTTTTTTTAATTTCAACATTTGGATGTCGTTTACCTTCATTAAAGTTATCAAAAATTTGATGGCAAATGTAATGAATTTAAACTTAGTCGAATATAATACGTATATTCTAACTATTGTTTGTATGGTCCTGCATTAAGAGTAATGTCTTCATTTCAAGTGACTGAAGAGAACTTTGGTAAAGTATTGACAATACTTAAGGTATGATAAAATGGATTACTGTTCATTGAAAACTTTTCAATGCTTTGAAAACAACAACAATAATCAAGTGATCTAAGCTCAGGTGAAAATTCTCCTCAAAATGAAATATGGTATTGACTCTTGAGGTCAGTAAGTGGATGTACCAGTAGAATGAGTTGAATAATTACTTAAAGTAAAGTTCAATCATCCCTTTTGAGTTCGTCAGTCTTGGTCCCCACTATGAATGCTAAGCATCAGAATCTCCACCAGCGATAAAGTGACTACCAAGCCATTGAAGGAACAGTTTATAGTAGTCTTATAGATTTAATGGTGGCAGTCACTGATTTAATTTGAATAACAGTAGCTTGAGTGTTGTTTAATGGAAGACCAAGACTAATGTTTTAAACTTGAGCCCGTTTTTAACATTTATTGCATCCTGCACTTTGTGCTCTGTCAGACAGATGACACTTCATATCCTAAAATATTATAATGTATGATTTGAATGGTAAAGTGTGTCTCAGATATTAACATATCATAATGTCAATGTCATTTGACTGACTGGTTGTGAAAAGTCCATTGACAGTCCATATATTAATACGTTGATCTACTTCCATCATTGACAAGAAACATTATTTTCCATTATCATTATGAGGAGATTATTTGTTAGTTTAAATTGTTTTTAGTTTAAAGCAACTCAAATCTATTCAAAGCACAGTTAGCATTTGTTTTTTTGGACTCATCTCTTGAGCATATGTTGGTTGATTGTTGCCATTAATGAGTGGGTGTTTTTAAAAATTGATAGACTGTTAATTTAATTAAAATGGACTTGTTTATTATTTTGAATACTTCTTGCAATGGCAACATCTTTCTTGCATGGTAAATAATCATTTCTTATCTTCAAAACTAGCCAGAGTCATAAATTGAAATTTAAAGATATGCTAAACAAACTTTAACTAACATTTGTTTACGTATACTATTTTATATGTTTAATATCAGTGACTTGAAATTTAATTGAAATTTTAATTATTATTAATTAAAAGTTATTTAGTTTCTTTGTTAAAATTTTGTTGATTTCAACAAAATTCTGATATATTTTCTACAAAATTATTCTATGGCTTTTCATAAGGTTTGCTGCATTGAGAATAAATGTTAATTTCACAAGATTCATGGCCACAAATACACATTTGTTGTATTGTATATTAAAGTACATATGTATGTATGTCTAGTTTCAATTTGAGAATGAGATAAGGATAAACATTTGCCTTGATTAAAATTCTAAGGAATTTTCAATAAACAAGTATGTATAACAATACCCTTACTGTATTCTATTGTTATATTTGTTAATTAGAATCTCCTCTATTGCAATATATTGCATAATAAATTAATACTCATCATGTCAAGGTTAAAAACAAAATTTCTTCACCTTTCATTATTATTTTATGTTTCATGCGTCATATGATCATCACCATGATATTGGGTGAGTGAGTTTATTATAAGATTTTGTTATTTTAACTTTATTTTATGCATGTTAATAATAAAAAACAAAAATAAATTTTGTTAGCACTTATGCATAAAACGGAAATTTCCTTTTAATTTTAATAAGTTTTGTTTTTTTCAATTAGAATGTTTTATGTTGCGGAACGTGGTTGATATGCTTCATTGGGATATCATTAAAATTTGCATGCATTGGTAATGCATTTCTGACCATTAGGAGGGATTGGCTTAACTCAATACTGTGATGTTTGTTATTCATAGAATCGCGTATGTTTGTTAATATATATTGTATATGTCTGTACTGTATATCTGTGGCAATAAGTTAAAGCTGCTTAAGTCTAAAATCTATGTTTTAAGATATTGCTCATTTTGTGTTACCAATATTAGTGTAAACATGTCAACTTTTGTGTTCATTTGAAGAAAAGTGCAGCTGATGGGCATCGATTGCTGTGTAAAGCATATGGGGGAACATACTCCATCAACAAAAACATGTGAATACTGGTTCCGGTGTTTTAAAAGTGGCGATTTTGGTACCAGCGAAAAGAACGCGAAGGGAGGCCAGTAAATTTTGAAGACGCCGAGATGAAGACGTTATTGCCAAACTCAAAGGAGCTCGCTGAAATCTTGAGAGTGGCTCAACAAGTGTTTTAAAACCGTCTCATGGCCACGGGTATGGTGCAAAAACTAAGCAATTGGTTTCCTTATGAACTCAAGCCAATAGACGTCGAACGTCGTTTTTTCACTTGCGAACAACTGCTACAAAGGCATCATCGGAAGGGTTTCTTGCATCGAATTGTGAAGGGGGACGAAAAGTGGACTACGACAACCCAAAGCGCCAAAAAACATGGAATAAGCATCAACTTCAACTGCCAAACCGAATATTCATGGCAAGAATGTAATTCTGTGCATCTGGTGGGATCAGCTCGGAGTGATCTACCTAACGAAATCATCACAATTGATGCAATTGAGCTGAGCATTGAAGCTCAAACGCCCCCAATATGTCAAAATACACGACAAAGTGATTTCACGACATCGCACAACCACATGTTTCACAAGTTGTTAAGGTCACTTTGGTAGGATGTCCTACCCCACCCGCCGTATTCACCAGAAATTGTTTCTTCCGACTAGCACTTGTTTCGGTCGATGACTCATGGTCTGGCAGAGCAGCACTTCACCTCTTTCGGAGAAGCCAAAATATGGGTCGAGTTTTGGATAGCGGAATCCGTATGCTAACTGAATGATGGAAACAAATTTGTAGCTAATGATGGACAGTATTATGAATAAAATGCATTGTATAATTGTTAAGCTTCAAAGTCACTAAAAAATCCCTTAAAACTTATTTGTACACCAATACATATTTATATGGACATGATCAGTGTAAAAATATTCCCATACATGCTAGTCTTTTGTTTTTGTGTACAACCATACGGTGTGAAAGAAATTTAGAAACTAAAATTTGAATTATCCATTTCTATGTGTTATGTTAGAGTAAATTCAATTACCCAACTTTCACCAACGAATTGCAAACACCTTCATATACTTATGTCGTGTAACTGCACAGTTTCATCAGATAATTTTCAACTTAATAATGCTAACTCCCTTAAAATATTAGGAATCCACTTCAATAACAAATATAGATGGAGTACACACATTCAACACCTATCCCACTCTTTAAGTGACAAGCTCAATATAATAAAATGCCTGGGAAGTCGTCGCTTTAACTGCAACACAGTTTCACTTATCATTATTGTCAAATCCTTAATTATCTCTAAAATTGATTACTGCATCCCCATCTTCGCCTTCTCTCCCAAGTAGATTTGGGTAGAGAGTAGTCTCTGACCTGTTAACTCCACTCTTCATTCGGCTCTCAGAATGGCCATTGATGCATTACGTACCACACCTATTAGCAACATATTATTTAAGTCAAACCATCTAACAAAACAACTCTTTAAATCACTCATTAACTCTTCCAATTCACCTAAGTATATACAAGATTGTTAAAAACTTCAAACCCCTCAAGAAACTCAAATATAAATCTACAATATACAGAACTATCCTCATGTGCATATCAAACATCCATTACATATACTCATCCCCCCCTGGTTACTCAACAAAGATGCTATTAACTCCTCCATGAATACACTTACTAAAGCCTCTTTCTCAAACACATTGTTAATCGATTATCCCGCTTACACCAGAATAAATTCTCTCGCATAAAATTAGGTCACAGTAATATATCTCACCTCCACTTCATAGATAAAGTCCATCTAAGCTCCTGCTCGCTTTGTAGGAACGCTATCCCAACTTCAATCGTCAATCATATCATAAACTCCAAATATCATATCATCCACTATAGACTTCCTTAAAGCATCGAATATTTGCAATCTTATTTATGTCATCAAATTAAGTACTAATTAATCTCTTACATACAACACCTTCATAAAAGTTTTGCTACATTTTATTTACTTCTTTTGATTCTTAAAGCATATGTGTATATTGTAAGCACCATTTTCATCCATTTATTTAATTTATACTTAATTGTTATTATACATAGTAATACAGCTGAAGGTCTACATTGCCAGTGTTCTTTCAATTTAAAGCTAGCTTGTAATCTTAATTATAAGTTAGTCTTTGTAAAATAAATAAATAAATTCAATTTTAATTTTTATGTTCCATTGTTTAGTCAATGAATAATGTTTATCTAACATCATTGTACTAACTACAATATAATAAGAGTAATTAAATAAATTTAAAAAAGAAACACATATGTTTTTCTAAGATGATTAAGAAAGGGTGACCAGTTATTGAAGAACTTATAGATGAATGAAAGTTTTGAGGAAATTGTGAAGCAACAAAAATTATTTCCTTTCCCTTTGCTCATCATCACCACAACAAATTCCCAGTAATCATATAACTCCTTAGTCTCATATACATGTACTTACTATTGTACTAGTAATAGTACTTTATTTGTGAATGGTAAGTGTGAAAAGGTTTTAACTTAAATTGAGTCATAAAAAAAAAATCATAATTATGATTTTTGTCGTCTACAAATAGTAAAAGCGTTCCAGTCTAGAGAAAAATAATTGATTTTCTTAAGAAAAATTTAGCTTGTTTTTCCCATTTTATTTGCAATAACTGCCATGAGCAACGACTTCCGGTAAAGAATTTTAACACAAAAAATGAATTTGTCTACAAGATGATCAATAATCGATGATGAATGATGATGATGATCATTGATCCAATCTAATTTGGTAGTGGAATATAAGACTTAAGTTTCTTACCTAACAATTTTCTAGATTAAGTTTGTAATTCTTAAAAATTATTATGATTTGGTTTGTTTCATTTTTTCTTGGCTTGTAGATTTTTGTTACATTTATATATCCGGCATGTGGCATGTTTGCGAAATGATGTCGACAACATGTCAATAAAGGCTGCTGCCTCAGACATAATACTTACGTGTATTATACTAACAACTCACCACACTTTCAGATCAGACACTCAGACAGATCGACCGAGACACAGGGAAAGACAGACAGAAGTAACTTCAGTTAGATTAGATATGTAGTATGTGTATGCATGCATATGCATACTTCAGTTACATTGATTTAGATACTTAGATAGATATGTATATAGACAACAACAAATTCTTATAGATTTCGCCATAAAAAGAAGCAGGAAAAAACAAAAATAAAATTGAAATAAAATTTGCCTTGCAACTTCCACAGCCCACATGCCAGAACAACATGCAACAGAACACGTGGCATAAGACGAAATCGGTTTCAATTTGATACTAGTATACGCTTGTTGCATGCAACAACAACAACCACATTTTGTGTTGCTCATTTGCCTCATTACGCTTTTTAGTAGTCACTTGGTTATTCCTGCTGCTACTGATACTATGATACTGTTTGTGGATATTGTGGATGACGTTGATGCTAATGGAAGCACACAGTAGGCGAACTAAAGGAAGGCATCTTTTTCAAACAGACACAGATAGTGTCGTCAAGACACTGAATGGAGGTGAGTAAGAAGAAGAAGAAGAAAAAAAGGCGAAAATAACAAATTAAAGCAAATCAAATCAAGTATTTCAAGTGTTTATTGCATGTGGCAAGTATGGCAAGTGGTGTAAGTTTGGTAATTGTGGTAAGTGTGACGACGTCGAAGCGCGTCAATGCTACATAAAAACTTAATTAAAACCCAAACGCATTAAACCAACAAAAATCGAACAGAACCAGAAACACATAAACAACAACAAATTCAATTCAATATTTGACTCACTTTTGCCATTTAATGATGATGAAGTAGTACAAGTTGTTCAAGTTTTTGTTCTAAAGAATTGTTTTTTGTTGTTTGTACTAATGTCAATGATGTCATTAACTTGAATTGCACTAAGAGGTAAATGAGTTGCTTTACTTAGCAGCAAGCAGGCAAGAAGAGAGAGAGACAGAGAGAGATATAGAAGGCTCCAACATCATCATCATCATTATCATCACACCATCATGGGAATGCAGGAGAACATGGGGGCTATGAGGATTTCTAAGCCGCCTTCAATGCTTTAGATTCGGATAAGTAAGACTTGTTTTTGTACTGTTGTTGTTGTTGTTGTTCACAAAGTTGTTAGTGTTTTAGTGTCAACACTAAATGAATAATGTTTAAGCTAAAAAGTATTTCATGCTTTCGGCTTCATGGCTTTTAACTTTTTGTTGGTTCGGTTCGGTTTGGTTTGGTTTGGTTTCATTTCATTCAATTAGTTTTTCTGATTTTAAATTTCATTTGGTTGTTTAAATTCAATTAATTATTCAATATTATATTTCGCCAACCAAATTCAATTGAGTTGTTTTGTTTTGATCCTTGATTGAAAATCGCTTATTTGTTTGTTGTATTTTTATTTATTTTGTGCTTATATTTTCACACCTTGTAATTAGTACTAATTACCATGTAATTAGATTGTGTGACATCCAATAATCACAATATGAAATATGACTACAATCAGAAATCTACTTTTACACCTTTGGTGAACTAACATTTGAACTAAAGCTTGTTTCACAAAAAATATTAAGCCTTTGAAGTTAACATTTTGTACTTAGTACCATTGTATAGTATGTAGGCTTCTATGGAAGTTAATGCATTTCCTTTAACAAGCAACATAGCTATTCAATTCAATAGGTGCTACCCCAATCGAGGCTTTGCCCATGGTGCAGACTAAATGAATTAAAAAGAATAAATAGGTGTCTGCCTCACAATCACACTAAACGGGACTGCCATACAATTCTCTGACAGCATAAAATACTTAGGCTTACACGTAGTGGTGGAAAACCCACATCGCAGCAAAGAGAAAACACATATCTATCTAAATGAAGAAAATGTTATGGCTGCTCCAATGGAGTAAGTTCAAACTGAATTTGAAAAACAAGCCTGGATCTTTGGGAGTTTAGCCACTCAAAAATTCTTTGTGTCTAGCGAATAGCGCTGCGATTTGTCATCGTTCCATTGTTTAGGTTTAGTTTAATTCGACGAATTCCAAGGCAGTCCGCAAAATGATCCAATGAGTACGTTTGCAGATGCTTTACCGGCGAATTCTTCTGCTCTTCCGTTTCCAAGATACCCACTATGTTCAGGTCCCATATTCGGTTAACATGATTGTTCTTTTGAGTGGCACCAAGGGATCCCCGTAGAAACTTGCTCCAACACCGATGTCCGCTTTATAACCATCTGTATATACTGTTCCCAGCCTTGTCTGTTTAGAAATGTAGTTTCAAAATTTTGTTTAAAGCTTTGCCATAAACGACAGTGCGTCTTTTTTGATAAATAAGTGGATTGGCCGTAGTCTCAGTAGCGTATCAAGAGCAGCTGTTGGAGCCAACATAGACACAAGCCGGACGTTGCACGCTAACAATCTTCGATTGAGCTGTGCTTCTGACTAATTTAAAGCACCAGATAGATGCAGTATATGACATGATCAGTTCCTGGTTTCAGTCCCCAATTCCTACCCATGAGGTTGTTGCACCAGCCACATAGCTGCCCTAGCGTTGTTCATTATGGATTGTATGTGACTATTTCAAAGAAGTTTCTCATCAAGTGTGACGCCTGTTCGTGACAATTTAAATAAATAATAAAATATCCGTACCCTGCTAGGTTGTCCCGTAGGCGCCCTATGGGTGCGGAACCCTATAAGCTATCGAACCAATATTTGGCAGAGATATATGCCCTATAAAATACACTTCAAAGCCGTTTTATTTTGTCATAATCACCAGTATACTATTGTATGTGAAGTGTAAGTTAGTTAACTTTCTTAAGACATGAGTTAGATGTTTTTGTGACAACGGTTTATGAAAATTTAGAATAATAATTTAGGAATAAGCTTGCGGCAAGTGTCCAAAGGTATTTCATTCCAAGTATTATTCCACAATTGATTCCTTTTTTTTTGAAATTTTGTTTTCCAATCCAGTTCTTCAGCTCATTCAAAATGTTTTTGATCGGATTCAAGTCCGGCGATTGACTTGGCCAGCTTAATAAATTGACTTTATTGTCTTCCTTGATCAACTTGGGTGTCTGTTTTGTATATTTATCTTGTTAAAAAGTCCACCTCAGTGGCACAGTGGACAAATTCATAAACTTTTCGCAATTGTAAATGTTCGTGGTATGTATTTATTATTTTGGGCCAAATGTGTAAGTTTTTCTACTAAAATTAAAATGGAGCAACATCGTTGAATTGCTGTTTGACATAAAAGGTTATTTGCTCATAAGTTCTTGTTTAAGATATTTTGACATATGCATTACTATATAGGAAAACATTAATTGTAAATTAAATTGATATAACTATATTTTTAAGCTGTATTTTTCGAAAAATCTTTGGTCGAAACTCACACAATTTTCGATATAAGCTACTCTGGCTTGTTGCCATATTATGTACACACACACACAGTATGTGGCTTGTAAACCTTTAAGTATTTATGAATTTTTATATTGACAACTCATTTATATTTTAATTTCCATTCTTATCTCAATTTATCACTGCAGTTTTTTTATTGAACTTCAACAATTTTATTGTATATTATTGAATTGATTTTTCTTTGTCAAACTCAAGTTCTCCAGAACATTCGATTTCTTAGTATATAATGCGGCTAAACAAAAGAATGATGATTTTTTGTTTTTTGCCTATTTTCATGAAATTATTTTTAAAACGAAACCCGAGTTGACTTTATGTCATTTGAATGTGTTTATATTTTTTTTATCGGGCTTTGATTATTTTCATTAGAATTAAATTGCAATACACAAAGTATACTAGTACAAGGAACAAGATGTTACAAATATATTTTGCACATAAAAGTATCAAATTAGAGATATTCCCATGCATGTACCTAAATACAATGCAATACTATTGTAGTAGAGACAAAGAGAACAATTTACAAATGTCAACATTGGGTATGCGTAATGGAACACATGTATTCTCAGTATTCTACTTATGTACATATGTATTTATGAAAATGATGAATATTTTATGGGATAAATAAATAGAATGGTTTTTTAAGTATTTAGTTGAGTAGACATCCAAATCTGAGGGGCACGACTAGTCCATACAACATAATGAAAATTCAAGCAATGCAGTATGGTTCGTCTGAAATTTTACCTTACATCGGGGCATGAAAATGCCAATGAAACATCAGCAAATCAATTTCTTCAGAAGTCAAAGATCGACTGCTTCAACACCCCAACCTCCTAGCAAGGGACCTAATACACAACAGAACTACACGACGGTTAAACTGACTTCATTCCAATTAATAAATAGGCTTTAAAATTGTCAAATGAGTTATTATCCCAACTGTATAAGTAGTTTAGGTAAGTGAGGTACAAGTATTGTTATTCCCATGTATCTAAGAATCTGTTTTTTTTTAAGTAATTTAGGACCAGGAAATGTAAAAGTGAAAAAAAAAATCTTATATTTTTACTCAAAAAACTTGCATGATTTGCTTGAATCTTAGATCCTTTCGATTTCATAATTGTTACATTTTATTCATCATATTACATCATATAGTCAGTAAACAGATCTACTTTTGAAGCATATTCATATGCAAATATAAATGAAAAAAAAAATTAAATTTTTATTGTAATATTTCAACACAAATGTATCAAGTGATCTATTATGCGATATTGAAATATGGACAAACACTGATAAACTAAAAACATATGTTCGCAATAAAGATTGAATTTCCAAAAACAACTGTTTTGCTTTCTACTTTGAACTGATCAACGTGAAAAGATGAATCGGCCGTATAAAAGATAATGTTTTGTTTTGTTTTATTTTTACTTCTGTTAATTGTATCAACATGTATCACCCATCCTAGGTATCACATATCATATATTTATTGTGTAACATTAAGCTTCATTTATTAATGCATACATCTATAAACATGTATGCTAACTTTTGGTTAAAGGGGGACAGAGGAAATTTTCCAGCCAGTAAGATGCCCTACTAGCACCTTTCGTCTGACAACATCTTTAGCATAAGAACTGTAAAATCTTGTTGTTGTTGGTACATTTTGCGCAGGCGTCTTGAAAGACCCCAAAACAACTAAGCTAAACTAAACGGAGCGGAACTAAGTCTCGATTCCATTCAATTGGCATTTAAACTTGTCTGGAATCAAAATTTATGGTTTTCATTGCCATTGACAGCGATAATTGGCAAAGTGTTTTTCTCCTATTTATTTCATTCATTGGATGTCATCAAGTCGAATATCATTAATCATGACGGTGGCACCTTCCAAAATGAAATTTGATTTAGAACAGCAGCAACAACAACATCAACAACAACAAAATGGAAATAAGTCTCTAAATAAAAAAGGAAATCAATTAGAAAATAAAAAATTGAAAATGGAAAATGCGCAAACTGTGCCAAAAATGATCAATAAAAAAGTGTATAAAGTGAAAATGTGCAACACATTTGATGTTTGCGTGTTGGTTGGCTCAACAGGCAAATCCTGATAAAATAAAAGAGGAGCAATTGATGAAAGACAGTGTCAATAAATAGAGGTGGGCAATAATATTGTATGGAAAAGATGGCAAATAAAAAAGTACTACGTAATAAAGAATAATTTCATGGAAACATACAGTGTGGAAGTGTGAGTCCAACTTGCACATTTCATTATGAGAAATGCTTCCCCACATCACACTGCATCATAAGCCATACACAAAATGTCGTAGAAAACAGAAACCATTGTGGCAAAAACAGTTTTTGTGAGAATTGCTTTATGTCCGTCCAACTAGGAAGCAATTTGTCAGGCATGCATATATGTCGGCAATACAGTTTTTGTGATTATTGCTGTGAAAACTGAGCACATTTCATATTAGATTTAATTAATTTGTAATTTAATTTTAATTTGTTAGCTTTATTTTATTTTTCAATTTTGTTATATCGGCAATTGAATTACACACTCTTTGAAAATTTTAACTGTCTACCTATTACGGTTCATGAGATAAAGCTCACTGGCGGACGGACTGCGTAGGCTTAGTAATACGGGTATGAAACCCTAAAATAGAACAATAAATTAATTGCATATTTTATAATAGGTATTGTATTTAATATCAATTGAAAATCAAATTATGCTTTATATTCCATAAAGAAATCACACACGCACAGTGTTCAGGAATGAACATGGTTGCTGCTACGATGGCGCTGGTGTCAGGAAGATAGCACGATATCTTTCCGGTGGCAGAATTAAGAATTAAATATACAATTAAGATTAAGAATACATGTAAGAAAGGATAAGAGTCTAAAACAGAACATATTTACATGTACAAATTATTAGTCTGCTACTAATTAGGGTGTTCAAAAGAAGAACCAAAGGTAGACAAGTTTCTTAGATCACAGGGAGTTCTTAGGTAGTATATAAGAGAACATTTTTACTTAAAATAAATAGTATTAAGTTGTATTCTGTACGAGCAGTATCAGTCTCAAGTTGTACTCTGTACGAGCAGTACATAGTATCAAGCAAAACTCCGTACGAACAGTACATGTTTTAATAAGTACTCTAGTACGAAGCACTTGATCCTCAGTCATGATAGAATTGATTTCTATACACACACAGTGATCATACTGTTTTGGATAAAAAATAAATTATAGTATTTATTTGTTATTTTACTCCTGTCTTGATAGAATTCTTTGAAATTCTCATGACACAAAGTTTCAAGTAATCAAATAATGGTGATAACTTCCTTGTAACTCTTTCAATGCTTTCAAACTTCCTTCCTTTCCTTTCTTAATTTAGCTGTCTTTTGTTCTTTATTCTTCATAGTGTTTATATAAAATTGTATTATCGGAGTTCATAGTTTATTTCTTTGACTTTATTCTTCTTTGAATTCTGCGTTTCCTTTTTTTTACTACTTATTTTCTTTTCCTCTGTTTTGTGTATTCATTAAAAGAAACTTAATAAAGAAACTTTTGCTGGCTTAGAGTGTGTATCCATTAGTGGAGTAAATGGGTGAAAACCAACGCAATTACTTAATTGTTTTCCATTAAATCATTTCTTCTTTTTTGATATATATTTTTTTTTTTCATTATTCTTTTCTTAATGAAAATTTAAAACTTAGGTGAATAAGTTTTAACCCTTTTTCATGATGTTTCTACGTTAATGCACTGGAAGTCCTCTATATATATTGTGGAGTTCCTTAAACGGTCTGGAATAATGGAAATAGGAATAATCAACAGCTAGGATTCCTTATAACTAATATTGTCTCAAATGCCCTCAAGCATGGTTTTTCTTATCATGACTCTTTCTCGTCTAAACCGCATTTGACATATTTTAACATCATGTCGGGAGCGTAGCAAAGATAGCCGGGTATGCTAATAGTAAATAAGAAGCAAGCAACAACATAAGTTAAAACAAGAGAATGAGCAACAGCAGCAGCTAAAGCAAATCTAAAAGCAATATCAAAAGCTGCTGCTGTAACAGAAGCGGCATCAACAGCGTCTACTGCAGCATCTTAAGCAGCAGTATTTACAGCAAAAGATGCGGAAACAACCAATACAGCAGAATTATGCATGCATACTGAATTTTGGGAGCTGATGAAAGAATATTTTAAAAAATATAATATTAAGAAGTAGGAAAAAAAAAATTAATTCTTAAACTACTTTGTACTAGCACTAGTAGAAGTATGAGATAAATTAATATTAGTTATATAAGATTTATCAAATTAGTGGATTTAAAAAAAATTATAGATCGAGTTTATGTTGTTAAGAGGAGTTCTACTATGATAAGTTTTTCTTGGACTTGAAGGTTTTGTGTTGTATTGCATCCTGAATGCTCAACAGTTGCAACGACGAGTGGGCATGCATAATTGTTGCGGCCACACAGTAGGTGTTGATGGGTGAGGGATGTGTGACCGAGTCGGAGGCGGATGAGTAATTTGTATGCATTACTGTGGCATTCGGCAGGATAAATTGGAATGATGGCGCATGGATTTAAACACTTGTAGTGGTGACTTGCGTTATCTCATGAAATCAGGTATATCTCCCGAATATGGTGTTGCTGATTTGCTGTCTGTGCAAATAATGACGTTGGATAGCATAGAGATAGAGCTGAAATATAAGATTAAAGCAACCGATGTTGTTGTATTTCATCCGTCTACAACGGTAAACGAATTTTCATCCGAAGTTTTCGATCCATCAGTGAATAAGAATGTCGTCGTTAAAACGAGGTCTATATTCTTATGAGGAAGTGTCATTTGTTGTGAATTTGTTGATGAACGCAGAAGGTTTCAGTGTTCATGGAGGAAAACGTTCAGGTTGAATGTACGTGGGACACTGAGTAAGTAAAACTGTCTTATGTCGCTAAATCTAAGCATTGCAAAATAGTTGACTGCACCGAAATTTACGCTCATGATTATATAACAGTTTTGTAGGTAAAAGAATGAATTTTAAATAAATTTTGTAAGTAAAGTAAATAAAAATCAGATTAATAAGTAGTGTAGTATCAGTTTTTTCCAGAAAGACTCCGGTTATCGAATTGCAGAACCTTTCTTTTAAGAATCAATTTTCAAAACCTTATACACACAATATGTTTAAATCACTGATGTACCATAAAAAGCATAATAAGGATTGCGAGACAAAGTCTTACTTTTAATTTTAATATATTTAACATTTTAATCATAATATTTTCTCAATTTTTTTTCTTTATTATTAATATCAGCAAAACTGTTATAAGTTGTTGTTGTTATTGTTATTGTAGTTGAATTGTGGAGAAATTTGTTGTATTGTATTGTCATTGTTGCATCTTTTGTCGTACGTATCTATTGTATATCAATATGAAGTAAGTTAGGATAGGTCAACAATAATAGCAACATGAGCAGGGGCCGCTCAATGCTTTTTTCATATATTGTAAAAGAAACAATGTAAGCCAATGGATTCCAGTAAAAGAATCTGTTCACTTTTCAATTTCTTCAATTCCACGCGTCTGTCTGCTGTCACAATAAAGAAAAACAAATCAAAATTCAAAAGAGGAAGCAACGCTTACTTAAGTCTAACCAAAAACTGTAATACACTTCATTTCATAACCTTGAATTTATTATTTATTTTTATTAAACATCCCATACTTAAAATCATGCAATTTCAAAGAAATATATACACATAAAAAAATGTGTTCTTTTAACCACCTTTAAGTGTGCACGCCATTTCTTTAAATGTCCAAGTACAAGTACTTTACTTGTCCAAGATCAGATCAAGTAATCGGATTTGATTCACCTGCGGAAAAATGCTTGAGTTGTAAGTTACAATTGAATAGACACCAACTCTTCAGAGTGAACATTCAGCTGGTGGATTTGGTGGAGTTGATGATTTTCATTCATTTCATTTCTCCGTTGCTTCGTTCGGTGAATCGGAGTTGAATAGGATTGGCATGTCATCCGCCTAGGTAGCATTGATTGCTGGTTGTCGGCAGGTGTAAGGAGTAGAGGACCAGAGTGAGAACGTTTGTATAAGAAGCTTAACTATCTTAGGGCATCATGATCACGATGAATTGCTCAACAAATTTTGTATAAAAAATATTAGACTACAATTCACCAACTTTTCCAATAAGTTTAACAATAAATTGCATTTGTAATGATAGAGTACATATAATAGGTTATACTTATATATCTTTTAGTGGTTCTTGTTGAATATTCTCACAAATGATCTTATGTAATACTGTAAGATAAGACAAATTTGTATTTTCTATGTAATGGAACAGATACTAGGCAAATCAGATACTATCCATATAATACTACGAATGGATGGACTAAGTTCATTTGAATTCTTCTATTTCTGAAGTTCAAATCTAAAGTACTACATATGAAACAATCATCTATACGTACCTATACCTCAGGTAATCCTTTCGAAAGTAAAGATTCAACACAATTATTATTATAGAACTTAAAAACTAATGAGACCATTAAAGTTCGATGGGTCCAACAATCAGATAATTTTTGAACCCTTCAATCATTGTTATGAAATAATATGGTTCTCATCTTTTGAAGATTCAATATATGATAATAAGTAGCCTGATGTACAATCTTATGGAAATGATTTTGCAAATATTAATACAAACTATTTTTGGGCTAAAATTAGCTTGGAACAGTTGTTGCTAAAATAGCATTTCCGACCTGATTATCGGGAAGAAAAGTATTTCCAGTAAAATGTTCAGCAAAATAGAAATGATTGCTTCATTTGTCATACAACAAATATTACGTAGTTTAATGATTACCAAATGCAGACATATTGTCAGTGGCGTACCTACACCGTCGGGGGCCCGTGGCAAAGTCATCGGATGCGGCCTTTCCTCAATGTATTTCATTCTTATATAATTTTTTTATTATTTGAGTATAAAAATTCCTTTTTTTTGGTTTTCTGTACGGCGAAAGTGTTTATGACGTCGTCAAAATATAAATTCCGGGCTGATTAGAATAGCTAAGTTGCGTAACCTTTCTTGTCCCATAGAATTTCTTAAATAGGTTTTTATCAATTTTAATTTTGAAAATGATCGCTTGGCCGTAGTCACAGGGATGGTTACAAATAACAGAAACAGTGCACACTTCAGGAAAACCTGAATAAATAAAATGATTCTTAATTGTTAACAAATCAGCAAGTTCTTCTATAGAAGATGACTTTCATGTCAAAAATGGATCGGAAACTAAGAATTTCCTTGGCAAACGAGACAGATATGTCTTTTTTATATATGTAAATGAACAAATACCAAAGCCTCTTCGAATAAATCGGTGTCATTTAAATTTTGCAAAGAGACAGGTTGCACTGAAATTGATGATGTCCAATACACGATAGAAAATATTCGCTGTAAACAAGCTTTCTGGATTTTGGACACGTTCATACTCGCAGATTTCATCAAAATGACATTTCACCTTCCTCTGACGAGTTTTAGGAAATTCTAGCTTGATACGAGTAGACTATTTGTTTGCTATATCATTTGGACTTTCCAAAAACCCAACTTTTAAAGCGAAAATTGCATCGAAACTTCCCTTCTATTGTAGTTGGATTTAATGTTGCAATAATAAATGTTAGGATTCTCATGTATTCACGGCCCTCTTGGACCAGGGGCCTCTTATTGCTCGGGGTCCGTGGCATATTGCCGTCATGCATACTCATATTATTGGGAACAGGATTGTAACAGTATATTCGATTGATCTTTGGTATTTTGATTTTCTCTCGGTTTGGTTTTGTTTTTTTGAGTTTGGCTCTACATATCAGTGTGTTGCCCTGAGTATCAGTTTGTTGCACAAATTTTGGTATTAAGCATAAAAGCATAAAACGAAAGAATAATAGTGTTTGGTCAAATTGTCTGTAGATTAAAAATTAATATCTTTTGAATCTGTAGGTTGATTTTTATTAAATAAACGATATATGTTACTCAAAATAAAGATTGTTATTATTCAGTAATTAGATTTTGAATGCACTGAGTGGCTTTAACATGATGCGTGCACAAATACTCTCAGTCTACGATATAATAATATGCATATACTATATTGTAGATATATAGAAGAATATAAGTATGGCCTTCCTTCGTTTGGAACAGGATACAACAAGGAGAAAACAAAAATATAAAGCAGCAACACAACACATCACACAACAGTGTCCTTCCTCCTTAAACAAGTATGTCCCATATATTATTGTATTTATTCTAGATTTGTATTGATCATCAATTCATTGTGCATATTAATTAAAACTTTCCTATGTTTTGAGGATAACCCGTATATCAGATATGACTTTAAATTAAAAATTACTTTAGTGATGAGATTATTTTTGTTAAAGTTTATCTATGATCTAAACATCTAAGATAATATCATGAAAAATAAGTATAAAGAAAAGAAGAGTTACATACATTTTATAAGGACGACGCCACCATCTAAATTCACCTCCTTATGTGACTCTTTATCAACATGGTGATGATGTATATCCAAATGTTGTTGCTGATGAAGATGTCCAGATACAGCAGACTTTAATTGTTGGAAAGCCATAATCGTTGGTCTTCTTATTCGTTTTGTTTAGGAAACATATATTCATATTTTAATACTACATACAATAATTGTCTTTTTTATATTCTTTATTATTTGTGATCTATTTATCTTCAAATTAAATTAAAGAAAACACGTTATTACAAATGATTGAATCAGTCAATTGATTGATAAGTGACACACAATACTATATATGTAAGTATATTGTTGTAATTGTAGTAGTATTTCGATCGTTTCTTTCACAATAAATAGAAAACACAAAGAAATATAGAAAAATCGAATGGAAATGCATTTGGAATTTAAAACACGCGACACAAAGAAATCACTCGGGTTATCGCTATGACAAAACCTTTTATTTTGATTTGTTTTGATTTATTTTAAATTGATCATGACAAAAATATGGTCTCCGTTGTGGTTCTACTGGCTACGTAAATTATACTGAACAGCATTTACTTCTTCTGTTCTGTTCTGTTTTTTTTGTTTTTTTGTTTTTTCTTGTAGCATCAAAATGCAAATGAAATTTATGGAAAAATCAAAATAAAATACGAGTATACGAGTGAGTACATACATATGTATATCAAATTTAAAAACACACATGTTATTATTATTTTAATAATTTACAGATAAACAAACACACACATATACTGTTGCACACAGATACATACAATACCAATGTACATCATTGCAGACATTAAAGTTTTATTTTAATTTAATTGTTAATTTTACTGATAAAAAAACAAAAAAAAAAAAAAAAAACACCCGCAAAGAAAGAGTCAAATCAAAAATAAATGCGTTTTTGTTTTCCTCTTTCAAAAGAGCAAACATGCACTCACGCACGCGATCACGCACGTTTGACTTCATTCAGTTTGCCTGACTGTCTGTGACATATGAGAGAGCGACTGATAATGAACGATTAAGAGAGCTAAGTAAGATGTTGATGAAAATGAAGAACCAACAGATCAAATTAAAATATGTATTTATTTATAACAACAAAAGTGTGTGCCTCCCCTAGTGATTTTATATACAATATATGGTATGTAAATAAGAACATTCAAGCATTATTACTGTATTGTATAACAACAGTTACAAACAAACAAACAAATATAATCAAGTATATATTGTGTATCATAATGACAATGGAGAGAGAGAGAGAGAGGTGAAAGTCATAAGGAATACTGTAATTTCTTTGTAAAACAATAAAATTCCTTCATAATGCATTTTTCTAGTAAAATCTCTTTTCTAGTTGATTTACAGAATAACTTCTACGGGCTAAGCTTGATTACTTGCCTAAATCTCGAAAATCATAATTAAAAATTAGTATAATAATTGGCATCATAATATCATCACGATGTTATATGGTGTTCCAAACAAACCATGGTGCACTTGTTATGCGTCGTAGGGAAAAGAAAACTAAGAATAGCGTAGCGAAAACCTTTTTGCTCACATAGCTCTGACAAAATAACTCAAGAAATCCTAGGCTAAACCGGAATGGTATCCGTAAAGTCTTAGGCTTCTTAACAGGACATTGAATAGTTGAGAACCATTTAGGTAATATCACATACAAGTCTTAAAGACCAATTTAGATTATGGCACTGTGATAATTGCCAGTTTGGATCAGACTTCGATCCGATATGTAGACAGAAATTGTTGATTTTTCTCCAAAGATATCAATCTTGAAATTCTTAATGTATAGTATTAGAATTCCATAGGAGTTGTATTTTATAGGGATATGTTAGAGACAAAGTGACTAGCAAACACTCACCCTTCCCTAATCTAGTCTAATTTCTATTCTATTAGACCCATTAACAAACATATGTAAAAGTAATATACATATATTAGTTTCATTTATGGGGTACATTTCAATTGGTATTAATTTAATCTAAGTCGATTCAGTGGTTCAGGCAGGAAAGGATTCACAAAACATGTGTTTGCCGTTTCAATATAGAAGCTGGGTAGATGATATATCGAAGATTTCATAGTTCTTACGTGTAATATTCAAATGATTTATTATTACATGGTATTACATGCATAAAAAATGTTGTAAAATATAATCCAGAGACCTTAGAATACTTCCTATGCTCTTGTCTAGCACTCACAAGAATAGGCATACTGACAAAAGTAGTACTAAAGGGCTCCAAGGCTTAATAGTCTTAAGTGCAAAGCGAAATCAGGAGTGAATTCAATCCTTAGATTTAGTTATGTTAAACGAAACGGATGAAAGGGAATCCATTTGGTATCATCACAGAGCTTCTATACGATCTATATGGGGCTTCAACCAACCAGTCTTAACTGGTGATTATATGATAATTTTATCCAAAATCATTTAAATTGTGTATTAATTTTTTAAAATTTAATCATCAAATTTCCATTAAAATATAAAGAAATTCTTGAAGATACTCGTATTTGGGTGAGTGTGTTATCTGAGTCAACATTTCTTTATTTCATATCTATTGTATTTAAGCGAAAATAGTATTTGCATGAGAAAAGATATCAATTTCCAATTTTTAGGAATTGTTTTGTTTGTCACGAAATATTTTATCATCTATTGAAACAAAGACTTGACTTTGAAATTTATCTAATCTCTTTCCGATCACCTGGTTTCTTTTCACATATGCAAGTCGCCTGACAAGCATGGAAGAAGAAGGTGCATCGATTAAATAGGGACTAAAGACTGGAACAGAATGGTGAAGCTGAAGCCGGTCGTAAAATCAAACGCAGCTGTTTGTATGTGAACGAACACAATTTGATGCTAAAGCTGTCAGCTTCTCAAATGACAAGCACAGCTGATTAATATTCAAAACAAAAACGATAATGGATGCCCTTGCATTCTGTTCACTTTTTTTCGGGCTTCAGCTTCAGACTCAGCTTCACCATTCTGTTCCAGCCTTAAGACCCATGCCGCCAGGATGCAACATTGTTGTCATTAAAGATTTATTTTGTTGCTATTGTTTCTTAAAAAATATCCATTGAAGAGAGCAATGTAGAGGAAAAGAAAGAGTGAAAAAAGGAAAGAGGAGAGAGAGAAAAAATAAGAGAGTTAAAGAGACATAAATAGAGAGCATGTAGATGAATATGCCGGCAACTGATTAAAATAAAATAAAACAAAACAAAAGAAATGTGAGTAACATTATAATGTTACAATGTTTCTTTTTTTATACTCTTCACGGGAAAGAATATTATTCTAAGTTTGTCATGAAGTTTGTAACACATAGAAGGAGACATCGGAGACCACTTAAACGGACATAGCCATGTCCGTCTTTATGTATGCAAACTAGTCCCTCAGTTTTTGAGCTAGAGAGCTGAAATAGCTGCACATAGGTTTATATTTACCACACGCTGCACATATGTCAGAATCAGCCGAATCGGACCACTTGGAGGGGTACCTCTAATACAAACCCCCTTTTAAATTAATGTTCTTATTAGAAAAAGGTTTTTATTTTTTGACTTATCGAACTGAAATTGGGACACTATAAGTTTCTTATCCAGTTTCAACCATGTTTATTTCAAGATCCTAGGATGACCAACAGAGAGATATAGTGATGCTTAGAAAGGAAGCATATCTGATATCTGGCATTTGACGCCGTTCGGTTGGATGCAACCCGGAGGAGCGTGAAGAGTAATACATCTTTGGCAGAGCCGATGATAGTCTTCTTTTTGTTTTTTTTTTATGCTCCAAAGCCCCCCTTACAACATTACACTGTCAAGTAATCGTATTTCGTTTCAATCTATTTTTCTTTTTTTTATTTAAAAATTTTCTTTTTTTTTCACTGGAACAATAAAACATTGTTTGGATTTCAAATATGCTACGGATTTATTCTATAGACTAAATATATTATATGTACTTAGTAAAAGCTCAGAACGCACTTTTATTGTTTTAAAATTGGATTATGATCAGAGGATAATATTCTATGAAAGCAGGCATGAGCGTAGCCAGGATTATGCTCAGGGGGGACAGCCAAAGAAAACCGAATAATAAGCATACTATAACAACGTTTTTACTGAAAAAAAAATATTTATTTCATTACAAAAATACTTATGTTCTTCACTTAATCGTTTTAAAACTTCACGTGGAACTTTATCGACATTTTCTTGTAAAATTTTTCTGTTTACACTAAGCATACATAGACTGTTCAAATTATTCTCTACCATCGTTGACCTCAGCCACGTTTTCAGACGACGCAGTGTAGAGAAGGATTTCTCCACAACGCTTAAAATTAAAATTGGGTTTTTTGTTTCAGGAAAGAATATTTCCTTCTCTTATAAAACTTCCGTACGCTCTAGGTCTCTCAGATTTTCTATTGTCATATCATTGTTCTTCCATAGTTTAAACCATCACTCGGCTAGTAGTATTGACTGAAATTTTTGGATTTTTTTTTAATCAACCAATGGCATATTCAGCACTAAACTTTGATGTAAATACAACAAACCGAGAGCAGGTAAGTATGCATTAGCATAATGCTGCTCCAGTGCGAATATCAGGAAATCAGCATAAGGAATGAAGATCAATCGCTTTCAAAAATCGCATGGAGACTCAGTAGGGTGTTTGGACTCATATTTTTGGAGAAATACAATGCGTGACACTAGAAAATCAGTGCAGCTGCAGTTTTGGTAGAGAAGTCTAAAATATGTTGGCTCTCCTTGTCCACGTTGATGTGATGATCTTTTATAAGAGATATTATTCTTTTAATATGATCCATGCATGCCGATAGTCGTTGATTGTATTTGCCTGTCAATCCAACTTTTGAAAGTCTATTGACAATTTCTTCAAAATGTTTAATAAAACTAGCTACACTCTTATATGTTTGTTACCAATGGCTGGAATATATATCTTTCATGGTACTAATCGTATTTCTGATTTCTGGAACTTTATTTAAATCATTCACGACCAAATAAGGCCTGTGGCTTGCGCAATGAAAAATAAAGCTTTTTATATTTCTTTTAAACAATTTTTGAACACTGCCAATATTGTTTTTTATCTTCGTCATAAAAACATTTTCCTATGGAAAGCTGTACTTTTCCAGCTATGTCAGACGACTCATACCCGTACCAGGCTACGTCCTTGAAAGCAGGTACCATAACTTGAGATTGCGAATAAGGCATTTGTTTTGAAAAGTTGTGGATCCTCGTTTGCATAAGCAGACAAACACAAATTTGTTTAAATATTTGCTATTTATGGAAGGTAATCCCCTCATGGGTTTCTTCAGCTAAAGACTATTATTTTATAGAGAATTATCAATTTGTAACTTCTATAAGTATGTAATTTTCATTTTTCAGTGAAACCAACGTTAATACTTATTTATATTAGTAAGTTTTTTAGATATCAGATCATATTTCCTGAATATATAGCATTGTATTGTATTTGCTGGTTTATTGTTTATAATTTTCATACTTAAGGTGAATGGGGACTATCATTTTAATTTGATAGATGTCCATATATCAATATATATATATAGAGAGAGAGAGAGAGGGACAGATCCTTTAAAGCTATATATTGTTGAAATTGTCGTTATCCAACCATACTGACTTTAGAGGATAAGAAGACACTAAATAAAATCTATTGATCGATCGATACTACACAACACAATAGCATTTCATATTATAGGATACAATTTTATTGTTTTGAATCTTGTTTATTTTTTTTTTTTATTATCTTGTGTAAATAGTATTTGTATTTTTTATTTTTCTTGTCTTAGATTTTAAAACACTTTTATTTTATGATTTTTTTGTGGAATTATTTAGCAGTTTAATCAATGAAAATACAATTTATTATACTCGTATTTATAATTACTTCACACGTGGTTTTAAAATTGACCAAACACGACGAATGATCAATTCTACTGAAGCAAATCGGCAAATTGTTTAAGATATAAAAAGCCACTTGCCAATGAAAATTTAATGCCATGCAGCAATGCAGTAAATGTTGTTGTTTAGATTTCTCTCTTCAATTAAATCTCTTGATCGCCACTATGTCTAACAGACTGCAATAACACTGGTTCTCTTTTTCTGTTGTCATACTAAAGAGTATTAAACTCGCACAATTTAAGCAGAACTTTGTTTCCTCTCATATCCAAGAGGAAATTATGGGTAAATCCAACAACAATTGTGTGTAATCTCGGGTAAATTTCGAGTAAGCAATCACACAATTTGTTGTTGGGCTTAAAAATTAAGAGGCACACTTAGTCCAGTCTATACATTTTAATAGTCTTTGGTCATACTCTGAATTGTTGACTAGACAAATCGCTCTCAAAGAGAATCGCATTCTCTCGCATTTTGTTGATGTTCGATAGAAATGTTAAAATGTTCGATGGTGTTTGTTGGTGTTTGATAAAAACCGACTTACAAAAATGTTAAAAAATGTTATTGGAAATGGTGAGTTCTGTTAAAAGGTACTCACTCATATTTTGAGAAATGTAAAGAGGAATGAAGCTGGATGGCTTATTTTGATAATGAGCGAGCGTAATAATGTGTTTACTTATTCTGTACACTTTATTTGATTTTATTGAAGTGACTTGTTACAATTATTAGAAATGGATAAATTTCTAAAAAGATCAACACAACCGTCAACTTCTAGTGCTAGAGTTAGGAGAGTAGAGAGGCGAAACCAAAGAAAAAACGTCAGTATGACGACAATTATTGAAAATTCGGATTCACTGTGATTGAAAACAAACCGGAGTGCGTTATTTGTTCGAAACTTTATCAAGTAAAAGCATGAAACCATCAAAACTTGTGCGCCACCTCAGCACAAAACATCCAACTGAAAAAACACACCGTTGGATTTTTTTTAGAGAAAATTGAAGGTCCTTCAACTTAAAAAAAACTGGTGTAGTACAAATGTCCAATCTAAATGAAAAAGTGTTGCTAGCTACTTATCGAGTAGCTTTTTGGGTGGCTAAAGCAGGAAAACCTCATACTATTGTCGAAAATAGAATTTTACAAGCGGTTGAAAAGCTCAAAAGTTTAACTCTTTCTAACAGTAGTATTCAGGGCAGGATAAGTGATATGACAACTGACGTCCGTGTTCAAGTTATTGGAAAAATAAAAGATAGTACAGCTACAATAGGTCATTGATTATATAACATGTTTCTTGAAGCTACCGAAGACTTCCATGTCGATTGGGCGAAGAAATACATAGATATTTGTAGTGACGGAGCAAAAGCCATGACTCGTTCGTAAAGCGAATTTATTACCAGACTAAAAAAACTAATGCCAAATGCTTGTGGGGTGCATTGCTCTCTTCATCACCAAGCACTTGCTGCCAATATCTTGCCACAGGAATACAATGAAGTTCTCAATATATGGAGTTATAAAAATAGTAAATTCTATTAAAGGAAAATCGTTACAGACACGATTATATTTCTAATCATTTGTGAAGATATGTGTTCATTCCACCAAAATTTACTTTACCACATAGAGGTTAGGTGGTTATAGAAAGGCAAAGTACTGACAAGAGTTTTCGAACACTGAGCTGAACTTCTGGTGTATTTACACCAGGCGAGGTCAGAACATTTATTTGTGACTCGGAATTACTTTTAAAGACTGGCTAAGGACAAAATCCATGGTTTTACAAGAAAAACAACCTTTTGGTTGTCAAATATAAAACAAAACAACTTCAATTAATTTTCATCAGTTCAGCCTTTTATTGAAGAAGTAGGGTCTGAGGTAAAGATCATAGCACATGTACCTGGTATGGAAATGGTATTGCAGAATTTGAAAGATGAATTATGTCAGTATTTCTCGATGCAAGAACTATCAGAAAACGTTGGCCAAAGGTGGATAATAAATCCGTTGTAAATGAAGTAAGTTTGACAACGTTTTTGATTAAAAAGAAAGTCAGAATACCCAGAATTAACTATAGAAGCTTTAAGGTGTTTGATTCCATTTGCAACATCCTACATGTGCGAGTTGACGTTTTCATCAATGACCCAAATAAAAACAGAGAAATCGCCTAAATGTAGAAAAAGATTTAAGTGTAAATGCAGCAAAAACGGTTCCGCGATGGGAGAAATTTGTTAATGCACACTTCACATTAATGTGACTCATAGATATATTTTTTTTTTAAATTGTTAATCTATATCTATGTATATATATATATAATCGTAAGCTTTTTCGTGTCTGTGCACGCTAATCTCAGAAACAGCTTAACCTATTTGAATGCGGTTTTGACTGGTGCATTGTAGCAAGTTTCGTGTAACATTTAGCGTTTATTTTATCGAAATAGACCTACCAAATCAAAAGATATTCATAATTTTAATGCTGTTGCCTACTTTTTGGCTGATTTTCGAATGTTTTCCTCTTTAGCTGCGGGGCAACATTAAAGATCTGATAATTAGGGAAAAAGATAGCAACAAGACAACAAGATAACACGCTATCACAAACATATTACGAATATCACGCGTACGAAGTCGGGGGCACAGCTAGTAATAAATATTCTTAAATATTTCCTTATTAAAAATGTCTTTTTGACTTCTATTTTTTTTTTTTTTTTTACTGAGGCTTCTCGACCCTGCGCGACTCCCTTGTCGACACTTCGCGACCCCTCAAGGTATTGGCGATCCACAATTTGAGAAACACTGGGGTATATAATGTAATCGTATGTTAAATGTCCAAAATATGTTGAATTTGATTAAAGGATATCAGGAGTATTGTGGTCCAAATGAATCTTTGATGTAAACGATGTAACGTTGAGTGATTTTATGTACAATATGTTGATAATAGTGTATGGTTTCGAAGGTATACAAAATTATGAAAACTAAGATGAAATTATTAATATTTTAAAAATTTTTTTCTTTATTGAAAATTTTGAAAACATTCAAAAAATGTCTCCACACCGAATTGTTTATGTAGTATAGTAATGTTGACTGTGTAATTTTAATTAAACCAAAAAATTTAGATGTGTCATCAATGAAGCCAAAACAATTTCTTCACTGAGATTCGGAGAAAACTTGTTTCAAAAATTCTTTCCTGCGTTCTGTAGCAGCATTCATTTTTGCCTTTAAGTCCTGCATAACCTTGATTGAATTAGAAAGTCTTTGTAATAATTGACTTTGGCAACAGGATTCCTGAGTATAGGAATCATTGTGCTTACAAGGACAGACACCTTCTAAATTACAATGACACTCATGAGATTTGCCCTATAAACACAAATTTAAGTCAAAATTATTAATACTATTATGTATTCTGTTAACTTCAAGTTTACCATTTCAGAAAACATCAAATTACTTGGGCCAATATTCACTTGTATTCCTTTTTCAAGTGATTTAGGTTCACACTTGCTTATCTTCTCATTGGGTAAACTAAATTCCTTGTTCGGTTCAAGTGCAATTTGAATTGGTGATGATTCTTTGAGGGTGGATGAACTGTTTGATGATGACTCTGACGCGATGGTGGAGGACTTGAAGTCTAAAATGCCTTTAGATATTTTCAAATGTTTGCCTATGCTTATTTGATCATTTTCCGAATCGCAGTCATCATCTTTATGACATTTTAATACATTTTCCTTGCTGAAATTGTGGAAAATCTCATTTAACTTGCGATCAAAGTTATTCGAACTTTTCACTGCAAAAACTCCACTTTTGTTTGCCACTAAAGACTCAGCATTCAGAGCTTGCCTTTCGTCTTTCAATACTACACCAATGCTTTTATCGAATGTTAATTGCGCAATTGCCTCGTCTTTGGTAAAATGTTTGTTTGTTAATTCAGAAGTGGGCAATAATGTATCCGATTCCTTATTTACTAACCACACTGAAGACTTTTGTTGTTCATTACTACTCATATAATAATAATTAAAAGACTTATGCATTATTAAGGTTTTCTTATTTTTACTTACTCCTGATCGTGGTTATCCATCTTATGTAATTTTTGTTTTCTTTTTTTTTGATAATTTAGTAGCTTCACAAGAATTAAAAAAAAATATATATATTTGTATTAAACCGAAATATCATTTGTTTGTTTAAATTAAATTAATGATAAATGTTGCAAAGCAAACTTTAAAAGTTTTGATTTCATAATTTTTGAAATGGAAATTCATAACAACACCAAACGGAAACGGAAATAGAATAGTTTTTCATTTGTTTCCTCCAAGAGGTCATGTGTTTGTGTTTTACTTTTATATGCATGCCGACGAAGTTTTGTAGCATTCAGCTATTCTATGTCAAAGATAATGAAACACCCTGTCAGTACATTTGGTTCAGTTCTATGCTAATTTATATTTATACCAGTCGTATTTAACACAAACAAATTGAATAACAGTGGTCATGCTTCCATTAGTGTTATCATTGAATTCTCTTTTGTTATGGCAATCGTGAAGTTCTATGAAACTATTCAATATTAAAATAATGAAAGGAGCCGATAGCCATTGATGTTAGTGCTCCACACCTTGTTAGCTTGCCAACTTCATATAAATAAATAAAAAAAGGTCAAGTGTGCCTGGCACACATGTTAGAAGTGTAACCTTGAGAAAACTCAACTGCAAGAAAATGAGATTTCGGAAGATTATGCTGTCCAGTTGCAATCCGTAAATAGTCATCGTCAGTCCGCATCAAAGTCTGTTGTTGTGCTGTTAGACTGTCTATGGTCATTATGGTCATTATGGTCATTATTGAAAAAGCATTCATCGATTTTAATATCATAAAACACATAAAGTGGAGTTTGTAGCAAGTACTGAAGCCATGCACGAATTGTTCCTTTGCTTACCAATCCCACTAAGTAGCTTGATTTGTGAATTTTCTTTCTATTGATATGAATGTTTATGCAATGATCATCATCAATATTGTGAGGTAATTGTTTTACCATATTGTCGACTTCGACTGGTAAATTAAAAATTTGTCCATAAATTCCGTATTGGCCATGGACGTGTCGCAACAGTCTTATTTGCATAAATGGAATTCGCGGTGAGATAAGTCTTTCGGAAATCAAATCCAGTGCTGGTAAGGACGTAGGTATCTTTTGATATTAGAAACTGTTGTATGTGAAATTATCTTTTTGCTGATTGCATTGTAGCACGTGGTGCATAGTAAAATATCCTCACTTGCATTATAATTGTCAATTATTACACGTAAAAGTTTTTCATGCTCTGTTCGAGGTGTTTTTAAATCTTTTTGAAACCACAAACGATCACACACGGAGCATATATAAGCGAACATATTGTTAAAAAACTTTTTGCGAAATTCTTTATGGGCAACTTTATTTCGATGAAATTGTAAGTATGGTATTTCAGGCTGTAGATCTGCTTGAAAGTCACCTGAAAAGTAATTTGTAATATACGATGAGCTTGATCACAATTCTTTCTACTCAAAGACACAAAGTTTTGAATCTTTAAGCAACTTTTCAACTTAATTTATGCATTCACCTCAAAGTTTTGTAACTTAAAGCAATGCATAGGCTTTACAACTTAAATTCATTTATACAAAGTTATGTAGCTTCCAGAAATACGTTCAGTTTGTAACTTCTAGCAACTTGTCACCAAACAATTTTTGAAAGTATTTTGCTTTAAGTAACAAGGCATTGCTTGACAACATAAACAACTGTCACTTTCAAATTATGGTCATACTCCATTTCCGATTTTCTACTTCCGTTTCATAAATTTTGAATTCACTGCCGCTAAAGAAGTTTACACTTCAATAAATGAAAATCCCTTTGATGTTATTAACAGAATCTTAGCAGAAAGAAAGAAATTCCCCTTGCCCCCTTCGCATGAGAGTTTGTATGCGCGAACGTTCGTTTTGCAGGCGGTGATCAATGGTTCACGATCTTTCAGCGAGTCTTCTTCTTCTCGTTGCCAACAGAATCTTATTAACAGAATCAGTCACTGTCAACTCACTGTTATGTACTCAAAATTTCTTGACATGTTTTCCGTTTTAACTTGGGGCTCAATCAATTTGAGATAAATAGTTTGAGTATCTGAAATTGTTGTTTTAGGTACAATGCCAAATTACACTGTGTGACAAAAAAAAAATCACATATTTTTAATGTCCAGACTGTTATGTGGCTCATATCTTCAATTTATTATTTTAGTCTGACGTTCTTAGATTAATAACAGATACTTATATGTGGAATTATATTAATACTTTTTTTTTTAAAATTCATAAAAATAAAAAATAAGTACGATTTTTGACTGAAAAGTACCATTTTTTCGCTCTCTTTATTGTTTTAATTTATCATAACTGAATGGTACGTGTTAGAAGAAAACCGTTAACTGTTTCGTGTTCAGCATGCCCAAATATGTCATAAAAAATATAATGGAGACAATAATGTTGCCCAATGCTGAAGAATGTATGCTTTTTAGGAGGATATTTGAGCAGGGTAAAGACCCAGTGACCGGACCTGTTGGCAATATTGAAGGTTAAGAAAGGAATTATTTCAAAATAAGTATCAATAACGGAACTTCCTTCAAAAAAATTGGTATAAGATACTGGTCAAAACTTGCAAGACCACCATCTCCATCCAATATTGGTTATTGATAAAGCAAAACATATATTAAAAATTTAAGCCAATATTATATGGTAGTATTAATCAATGTTTCATTATACTCTTCAAGGGAGTGAATAGTATTATAAGTTTGTCTTGAAGTTGAAGACTACTTAAACGGACATGGCTAAATTAACTCGATGAGACGAGTGCAAAGTAGTTAGGTTTTGAGCTAGTGAGCTGATAGGTTTATTTTTACCATATGCTGCACATTTGTCGGAATCAGCCGAATCGGACCCCTAGGCGGTACCTCCCATACAAAACCCCGATTTATCAAAAGATAGAGCATACAATAGTATTGTTGATCTTGTCCAGCGTATAGGCAATGTGGATTTTGAATTTAAGTTTCCTGTCTAAGTACATACCAAGGTATCTTAGATTGTAGGTCCAGGGTATGTCCTTGGTATTAACTCTCAGATCAGCGTTTTTCTTTTCCTAGAAAAGAGAATTGCAGAGGACTTTTCAACATTCAGCTTACTTTTCGACTTTTTGTAATACACTTCAAGGGAGAATAGCGAACGTTGAAATGTACAATGTATTTCAGCAAAGTTATTTCCTGTGCAGTAAAGGGCAGTGTCATCTTCAAAGACGGATGTATTACAATTATCCAGTGCAGGTAAATTATGGGTATATAAGTTATACAAAATGGGACCCAAAACCGAACCCTGAGGAACTCCAGCACTGATACCCTGGACACTCGATTGGAAACCTTGCAGGTCAATAAAGATTTTTCGATTAGTATAATTTTTATTAAGTAAAATGGTGTGTTTGTAGTGATTAGCTTGTGCACTAATCCATCATGCCATACTGTGTCACCGCTTGTCTTGCTATTCTAATAGTTGGTTTAGACTGATGGAAAAGTCAGATTTTTCCATAATCAGGTAGAAAATCTGATTAATTTTACAACAACCTCAGGGAAAAGTGACGTCATTGAAGGTTGTTGCTATGGAAACCAAAGTTGATTATAATCAGATAGAAAAAAAATCAGGTTTATAATAAATTGTCGACTGGTCTTCTTAGCAGTGTTGGGAAATATCTGTCTTTTTTTTAGCTTATTTTGGCCTTGTTTTCCT
>JBAMAV010000365.1:0-35436 GCA_037043315.1 Amiota communis
AGAGTTTTGCAGAGACCGAAACAAATGGTAGTCAGAGGGTGCAAGCTCCGGGTCATCAAAGATGTTTGTAGCCTAGCATTGTCATGATGGAAGACAGCTCCCTTTTTGTTGGCCAATTCTGGTCGCTCTTTCTTGATTGTTTCATTCAAACGGTCGAGTTGTGCACTGTAGAGGACCGAATTGACCGTTTTGCCATATTCTAATCATAATAAACAATTCCCTTCTAATCCCAACAAACAATCAACATAACCTTGTTTGCCATCAATCCAGACTTTGAAGTCGTTTGTGGAAGGTCACCGGCCTTTGCTTGCTTTGGATATTCTCGTATTTAATCCATTTTTCATCGCGCGTAATGATTCGCTTCAAAATGGTTCCATTTCGTTAAGTTTCAGGAGCGTTTCACTGATGGTTATTCGGCCAATTAACTTTCTTTGAGTTAATCCATGTGGCACCCAAACATCGAGTTTCTTTGAGTGGTCTGCTCTTTTTAGATGTTTCTAAACTGGTCTTGCTCTATCAGTTTCAAAATTTCATCGACTTTTTCAGTGACAGGCTGACCAGTGCGAGGTGCATTTTTTATATCGAAATTTCCGGAATGGAAACCACTCCTGGGTCCGGCGTACGCTCACAGGATTCTCACAGTAAATTGCACAAATTTTTTGGCATGTTTTTGCAGTCCTTTCGCCCTTTTTTATAGTAAAAAAGCATCACATGGCGTATTTCTTGAGATATTTCATGGTTTTTTGCTCAATCAAGAATATATAAAAAAGGGAGCTGAAAGAACTAGTTCCATGTATTGCAAAATATTCTAAATCATGTATTTTCACAAATTTTTAGTTTTAATTTAGCCAACGTTCTTGCAAAGTTTCTCATATGTGTATAACCAAAACAAAAAACAACTGTTCCGAATACAAAAAATGCAATCTAAACACTTTGTGTTGAATGCAGCATTGAATGCTCAGTATAAAATGGCTATAACAAAGAATTGGTGAACAAAGTATTTGAAATTTTCGAAAATGGTGAAGAGGCAGATCAAGAAGTTTGTCTGATGATGCTTCAATAACTGGAAGGCAACAGAATGTCGATTGAACATGGTACGCGTACAATATACGAGTTTAAGATTCAAACTTTAAAAATGATTCCTTCGTAAGTAAGAGAATACTCAAAAGAATTGCTTCGCCTACAACCTTCTTCTTATGAAACAGCTCTTCTTCGTTGAATTTCTTTATGCTTCACACAAGAAAGCAGCCGGCATGGATTAGGTAAGACTATATTCTTATTGTTTTCCTTTGATTTAAGGGCCAGAGGTTTTTTGTAGCCTCGTTTTCCGTTTTCGTTTTCATATGAGCAATCGTCACTGTCGCTACTACTGTAAGGCACCAGTGAGACTTGAGAAATCTGGAGAATTTTTTCTTTTTTTGTATCACTTCACAATAATTTAAAAAACATAAAACACATAATTTATTACACGTCACACAAGTAAAACATCACCACTTATTAACAAGACTAACATCAAATTAGTTAATAGTTACTTATTTACTTACAGTTTTCGAAGCTGATTGCATTATCAATATTTTTTTCCGCGAACAAACTTTGCAATAGGGTGGTTCACAGAAACTGATCCCATAAATATGAATCAATAAAGGAAACATCCAAAATGTTTCTCTTCAACTTTTATATTCATTTATCTATAAGTAACGGTAAAGCGAAAGTACAAAGAGGCTACAAAAAGCGAGCATTCTACTTCTAATTCAAAAAAGAAATAGTAAATAGTAAATAAAACTACTGAGCACAATATATTTTTCGATGGCACATACGATAATTTCGCGCACAAGAATAAAATGCATTGTAACATACGATAAAATATACAGTCAATTTTTGGAGTAACTATAGGGATTTCAGCTTCAATATTTTATCAAGTGATGCGTGTTGGGGCGTAGAACAAATTTGCATCAAAAACTCAATTTCGAAAAATTGGCACTACGATAATTTCGCGCAAAGGGGTCGATATTATCAATATTTATTACATAACATGTAGCTTCAAGTATCCTCGAATTGTTCAATTTTTCTAAGGAAACTGCATCCTTGCATATATGTATCTTAACACGTTCCATTATGATGCCGTACGCACCTGAATTGATTGGAAAATTATGTATACCAACAAAATGAATAATAAATGAAGAAGAATTACATTCAATACCCAAACCATCGATCGGCTAAGAAGTCACGGCCAACACAAGTACATAATATAAAATATTGAAACATTTATATAAGAAAAATTAAGAACTACATATATGAAATAAAAGATGCAAGCACTTGGATTGTTGTCTCTAAAGCGCTGTCATGAATTCCTTGTTAGGCTTCACATTGGTCGCAGCCATAGGCCAAAAATAAAAAAATTAAAGTCAAATTTTTGGTACCAAATAGGGCATTTCTATCTTGTAAAAGACTAAGCTTTTCAAAAGTAAAGTTCTTTTTGTTTCATTTTTCCGTACTCTTTAAGAATTGCTTCAAAAGAGAAAGAATATAAATAGTTGGATCTTGCAGTGTGAGCAGCTTAAAAGTGAAGTGCAACTGTGAAAAATTGAAAAAATTATAAAAACTTTATTTATTGCAATTATTCAAAATGAATATTGAATAAAAAAAGAAAGGTATTAGCTTTATTTCACCTTATGTGCCAGCGTCCATCCATCGCCAGGAGAAGACAGAACCACCTAGGCTCTATGTTTTTCTCCAGCTTAACCGAACTATCATTCCTACCAATCAAGGACATAGATAGGTTCATCTCGGAATTCAAAGGTTTCTCCGCATTGGACTAAGAGGTGCCGTGTCAACTCTTCGCTGGTATCACAATGGGCCATACTGTCTGTTTTGTGCCTAAGTGAGCCTCTCGTCTGAGGGCTGCCACCTAACCTATTAGCTTTATTTATAAATAGTTCTTCACTTGTTGTGTATGTTTTTTAAAATTAATGATTTACCAGTACCTTTGTCAGTACTTATTAGTTAGTCTTTATAATCCAATTTCAGCTAAGGTTTCAAGTCCAAGACCGTCCAAGACCCCGTATAAATTTATTTTATTATATTAACCAACCAGAAACTACCAGACGTGATATTATCATCCACAAACTAAAACGGTCTCGTGGGTTTTTCTATCGTTTTCTACTGTGCAGCTGTGAATTTCTATGCGGTGTTGTTGTTTTGTGTCTTTTGTTTTGTATTAGAAGTGGGATGTACTAGTACTTCTTATTCTATGTGCTTTTTATATTTTTACTTTCCTAATTTCAATTGTTTTTATGAGAGGAACATCTTAGCAATGCGAATTTACACGCATTTATATTTTCAATAAATGATGCTCAAAAAGTGGAAAAAAGGTTGAAAAATCTAGAAAAATATGCAATATGGGCATTTCCACAGCATCAAACGTGACAGTCGTACGCTTTTAAAGTGGAAAAACAGTTAGTGTTAGACACATTTTTTTTTTATTTCTTTTCTTTCTAATAGTTCTTTGGGAGCACTACATTTAGTGAAAAGGTTGATTCGAGACGTAATTTTGGTTCTGAAGTACAGCCAAAATAAAAGCGATTCAAACGTGACAAAAAACGGAAGTGGGTTTCGTAATCATCGACAAAAATCAAAAATCAGCGAAACCTTCCAAAAAATTTTAGTGGAACTAATTTTAAAATATTAAGGAATAATGTCACTTTATTTAACATTTGGTTTTATCGAAAAATCTTCTTTGATTCTTTTTTGGCAAGAGATAAAGTGATTTCATATGTGACATTGCATACGTGACATATATTTTCACTATGGTTTTTTTCAGGCAAATGTTCATATATTTTTGTTATTAAGCTTTATTTATTAAATCAAATAACAATTATTGTTGAATTATAACTAATATCAATTAAACATAGAAAATAGGAACCAATAAGTAGTACAAAATTTTATATATTTTTCTTAACAGAATACGCAGTACGAGCTGCTTTAATTTGATGCCCGTCACATGGAAAGCTGTGTAGTTTTTGGATCCCCTAGATATTTAAGGAGTTTTTCCATTTTAAAACTAATTGTAGTGAAATTTTCCTAACCTGGTCCGAAGAGATGTACAGAATTTGAACACCTTTAATGCTATTATTTGCACATTCGTAAAAAGAGAAAGCGTCACATAAAACCAGGTTTCTTGTTTTAGTAAGCTGCCATTTTTTTCTTTTTAAAACTGCTGCTACACCATCAACTTCGCCTTTTCCATCTGAAGTTGCGAAGTAATTCCATTCTATGTAATTGCATCCGAATTCTTCTAGAAATTCGAAGAGGCTCGAAACGATAAATTTGTTTTTGAGCTGCGAGCTGCTCCCATTTTAAGTTTCACTAAAAAACAGCGAACATCATCTTTGCTGTGGCTTAATTTGTCACTGACGATAGCAAATGATTTTGTTTCTCCCAAAAATCATGCCACGCAGGTAAAAATAGTTTCTTGGCGGTAACTAAAATGGGCACTTTGAACCTCGTTTTGATTGTTCAGGCGATAGTTTTCCGCAAAGTCTATTTGCAAAACTAAGTCCTCTGGCTTAACATTCTTTTTTTCTCATCAAAATATTTTTGCTGAGCCCGTTTAATAAAAAAATGCAGTTTAAAGGACGGAAGCTGTGAGTCGAGCTTTTATGTTTTAAGTTTTTCTCCAAATCATTTGGCAATGCTGCCTCGACTTTTTCACCGCTTTTGCAAATGTTTGCCTACACGTATAAGGCGCACACGGGCTATTTATTTTATTGTCTTTTTTATTCTCCCGATGGTTTCTCTGCCTTATGCCATCCTTTTCTCCCTTGACTAAAAGTATAGCTTCATTTGTTTTAGCTAATGTTTTTCATTGTGCTCTATTTCTTTGACTTCGATCTTTGTTTTTTTGGCGGTATGCGCTGAATCTTAACGGGTCTTCTTTCAAAACTTCCCTCCACCTATCCAAGCTTTTTTTTCTTATGTTAAGAAGAGCTCTCGTTCATCTATATACTATATATGTATACATACATATTTACAAAAGTCTACATATTTAAAATCTCAAAATTTCACACTTACGACTCAAATGTGACCAACTTTAAATAGCTCTAAATTTTATAATAATAATTTTTTGGCACTCAATGTTTTTTTTTCTTAATTATATGCACAAAACTCTGTTTAAAGAAAAATTTTGACACACTTGCTGCTGTTATCAATCACGAAATGAAAACAAATGAACTAAAGCAAATTGCAAATTTACCGTTGATCGAGATCGGAATGATCTCTTTGCATTTTTTTTAGTTAATAGATGTCTAAGAGACATTTTGTGGAATGACAGTTACAATATATCACCTCTCTTAAAGATGTAAATACTACAGAGAAAAAGCTTTGAAATACCTAACAACGAGAAATTGCATTCAACTAACTTTAATGTCGATTTCCTCAACATAGTAAATTAATTCAAGTGACAATCGTTTAAATTAATAAAATTTTAATATTTTTCTTTAATAATATAATTCAATAATGTTTGTTTAATAACATTTAATTTTTCGGTCGTGGTTGACATCTCTGTGGAAATGCCCATATCCTAAAAAAAGAAAGAGATCATTTTCTAACAAGAAAGTCAAAATGGGCTAATCGATAGTCGACAAACCAAAAACTGGTGGGAGTGGAGCTTCTAATGATGGAAACGCGGCACGAAAATTTTTCAAAAACGCTGCTTTGTCTGCTGAATTAACTGCGCTTAATAAAAATTTAATTGTAAGGTGTGCCACATTATTGCAAGCTTTGTCTTCACGGTACAAAATTAATGTGGCGAAATTTAGGAAATATGCTTTAGATACTACTAAAGATCTGACAATAAAATATCCATGGTACTATTACTTCACAAAATATTAATACACACTACAGACGTTATTGAACATGATGTTGAAAGGGGAGCTCTCTGAGGAAATTGCTGAGTCCAGGATCAAAGATATTAAAGAGTCGACTTTAGCATAGTCATAAAAATTCGCGTATTGCAACAAACACTGATTTATTTAATTGGTTGCTTTTAAATTCTTACCCTTTCATAACAGGACAGCGTAAATTATCATGTAAAGAAAAGTCGCACTTAACAAAATCCATTCTTGATTTGCTAAATTGTATGAGAAAACTTTTTTAAAAAATTGTTTACATATTTAATATAAATAAATAAATAAATTTACGTTTACATTTAATTTTTTTTTTGAATCGTATTGAAAGTGGGTGGTGTGGGTTGTGTAGGTGTTTGTAAACGGGTCGAACCAAACACCATTTTATCATTTAATATTCCAGGCATAAATTTTAACAACCAATTGTCTTTAATTTTTTTATATTTTTTTTCTTATTGAAAGCGGCGGCTGAGGGAATAGTTCTCTCATTAATACAAAGACGTTACCAAAGTTTAAGGTTGGAAGTATTTTTGGCCGCTCTCTCCATACAAGTCCGACCACTGTGGACTAAGTGCGTGTTAAGCACCGACTCGTGATTCAAAACAGCAGAAGTTCCAAGTTGGGATCGTAGCATTTTTTTTTTTTTAATGCATATATGTATACATATTGACGACACACAACAAAAGGAACGATTTCACGATCAAATATGAAGCTAATAACAACAAAATACATACAAGGCGTGCACACTCAGTCTGCTATGTAAATACAGTATATATCGCTTGTATGACGAACCGCTTGTAAGCAAATTCTGTTTATATGCAAAAATGAAAAACTTTTGTGCATTATGCATTATAATTGCGTGTGTATTTAATTGGTTGTATGCAAATCGTTTGTAAGCAAAACTTTTTCAGAATAATTGACACCGATACCTAATAATTTAATTGGTTGTATGCAAACTTATTCAACACTGACAATTTTATCGATATAAGGACCGTCATCGATACGTCAAGTTTTACAAGAGTGAGCATAACAGCTGAGCTTTCTGTTTGCACAGAAGGGACAAAGAAGAATTGACGATCAGTCGCGTTTCGGGTACAGTCGATCATATGATTTTAACCATGTCGCGTAAAGTGCTAACCACAAAACAAAAACTAGAAGTTTTGAACGACTTAAAATCAAATAAGAACCCAAAAGATTTGGCTCATAAATATAAAGTGAGCGTCAGTACAATTTCCCGCATTAAAACCAATGAAACTGATATTCGCGCTAACACAGTTTGAAATAGGAAGCACGATAGGAAAAGTGGTCACTTAAACTTGGAGAAATCCTGCTGTCCTGGTTTAACCAAATTCGATCTCATAATGGAGTAATGAGTGGATCTATTTTGCTTGCTAAGGAGTTTGCATCTCTGTTAAATGAGGAGTATAAGCCAGATCGTAGTTGGGTTCAACGCTAGTGAGAATAATGCAGCAAGTGCAGCGTCGTTCATTTCTAATCATTTCCCGTCATATTCTGGAGAAATTCTCTCCTGATTGCATTTATAATGCTGATGAAACCGGTCTGTACTATAAGGCATTGCCAAACGGAAGCTACAAAGGCAAACAAGAACACCCAAAAGGATTCAAAACGCAAAAGCAGCGTCTAACATTTTTTTTCCTATGCAATGCAAGTAGTACGCATAAAAAAGCTTATTGCATTGGGAAGTCAGCTAAGCCGCGTTCTTTTAATTGAAAAAATATACCACTGCCATACTTTAGTAACGGAATCGCTTGGATGACGAGTGTGATTTGGACAAAGATACTAATAGATCTTAATATGGATCTAGAAAAAAATAAACGACATATTTGTCTTATCATTGATAACGCTCCTTGCCACAAAACAGATACAAAGTTATCAAACATCACGATTGAGTTTTTGCCGCCAAATACGACAGCCCTTATTCAGCCGCTTGATCAAGGTATCATCCACTCTTTTAAAATGGACTACCGAAAAGCGCTTACAAAGAAACAAATTTGTGCATTGGAAAAAGGCGTAACTGTGGTAGATTTCCTAAAATCTCTTACTGTTTTGGATGGCATTCGATATGCAAATAGAGCTTGGAATTTAGTCAAGCAACAAACAATCATTAATTGTTTTAAGAAGGTAACTGGTGGATTCGCTTAACATTATAATAATAATACATATTGTTTATTTCAGGCAGGCATCAATGAATCACCAGAACCCGATATTGTTGTTGAGTCAGATGTGGAAATTGAAAATTACACATGGAGCAATCTAGACACAGAATACATTCAATGCGACAACAATCTTGAATGTTTTGGAACGTTTTCTGACGATAATATAGTGGCGGACATATTAGGAGTATGTGAGACCAATGATGTCAGTGATAATCAAGAGAAGTTCGCAGAATCTAATTTAAATATGAAGCATCCTTCGACAAAAGAGGTTTTGCAAAATTTAGATTCGCTACGCACCTATACTTTTAATATGAATATAAACTATTGAAGACATGATTCTTAAAAGTGCTGAAAAAAAAAAGCCAAAAAAAAATTACTGACTATCTTTGTTAACTTTTTATGTACATACTCCAATCCCCAATGAATTTATAAATGAATTTGTAGTTTTTATACCCAAATGCGATATATGAAATGAAATGTGATCTGTGATTTTATATTTTAATTATTTAAGTTGAACAAATGAATAAATATGAAATATTTTTGTTTTGATTGCTTATATAAAAATTTAGACTTAAAATTAATAGATTGTTTATATGCGCATACTTTGCATACAACCGATTATTGCTTTTATGCAAATATTGCTTATAAGCAAACATTTTGTAGCATTATAACATTTGCATACAAGCGATATACTGTATAGTATAATTCTTCTTTAGTGGGTCATCGTAAAACGTATTAAGAAATATATTCATAAAGAAAAAGAAATTCATTTCTTTCCTTTTAAATATTAAATTTATTTAATTTTAATTTTTTGATTGCTCACGAGAAAAGTTTTCACGCTATAAATATTACGATTTTTCTTTGATTTTATTAAACTGCAGATGCCACTTAGTATCTCTTCGTTTTATAGTATTTGTATATAATTTTCGTTTGCTTATGTTGTGTTTTTTTTATTTTTTTTTTTTTGAATAAATTGCTCCATCAGTCGATTACCTCAGTTAATAACTTCATTATTACATAAATTCATTATGACATTATACTAAATTTAAAGTATAATTATATGGATATATTGTATAGAAAAATAAAACAAATCAAACAAAAAAATATTATTAGTAATCAGACTTTATTTGTACTATGTTTGGTCATAAACAACAACTTTAACTTAAATAATTTAACATAGCACTTAGCAGTTTAGTTTATACTTAGAATATTTTTAAAGAAATCCAACATTGAAACTTTGTGTGGAAGGTAAGAAAATAATAATAATAATGTGTTATGTGTGTAATAATCTCGTAATGTTGTTAAGGTTAATACATAATTTCTTTTAGTTTTCTAAAAAGCTTCGTAGTTCTTTAGATATTAACTCATCATGAAATGAATGGATCATTTGATTAATGCAGTCATGATAGAAGGTAATTTAATTTCTTTGAAATCTGGTGCATTTTCCGGCCGCTTGTAGACTTCTCCAAACATCTAATATCCCCTTGACTGCCTTGACTGATCTGCGATTCTTAACTCTTTCTGGACCTGTGTTACCTATAGGCAACATTGTCTTTTACATGACAAAACAACTGTTACGTTGTTTTGATTTCATCGTATCAGCTGTTCTTTTTTGTGTATTTCAGTATAGACAAAGTCCCGTTAGATTTGGTGAGTGCTTAGTATTAAAGTCATTTTCGCTAAGACAACACGCGCCAAAAAAAAAGTTGATAAAAAGTGATTAAATTGATTTACACAAAATATATTTATTATTCAGATTTGATTTTGATAAGTTAAATAATGAGGAACAAATTTGTAAACGAAAATTGTTGTGTTTTGTCTCTGGAATTTTCCAAAATCAATGTTGCCTAAAGGCAAGATTGGTCCCGAGTGGTATACAAATTTTTAAAACACTTCTGAACTGCTAGATATGCGGCCCAAAGGTTTAACCCAATTAGAAATTGAACATATTTGTCAATTTGATTGGGATGATTCAGGAGATGAAAATGATGGATATAGAGAGGATACCGATGTTCTAGGCACTTTATAAAGTTTTATTGAAGACACAATGCAAGATGTTATTACCACGGGTGAAACTACTGAAGATGCTTTGCTAAGGAGGAGTGGGTGTGAAAACTATTTTTCGCGAACTTGTTCATGAAACGGTGCAGCAGATTTTCGAAAAGGTAAATCAGGACACTTTGAGATGGTGAAAAATTAACTCAAATGAAAATGAAGCAAACAACTCATGGCAAAGATCCATCAGTGGCTCAGTAACAAAGGAACCAATATCGTAATTTTCGATGTACTACTGAAACTAACTTATACGCATTACAAAATGATGGAGTGGAACTTAAGTGCGATATAATCGAAATCAAACGATTTATTGGCATTTTGCTGTACTTGGGTGTAGTCAAAATACCTGTATGGCGAATGGCGTGGTCATCAAATTTTAGACTTCCTGCAGTCGCCAATGCAATGAGTCGAAATAGGTTTGAGAAAATAAACTTATTTTCATTTGAATGATAACTCTAAACAACGTCAGAAGGGTGCAGATAATTATGACAAATTATATAAAATCCATCCGTTACTGTCGAAAATTAAAAAAGTATGTAATGAATTGGAGCAAGTGGAGTATCAAAGCGTCGATGAACTAATGATTTCGCTTAAAGGTATATTGTTGTTCACCCTTTTACTTGTAAATAAAATATTTATCTTGCAGGTCAACATAGCTTGAAGTAATGTCTTCCAAAAAACCCACATAAGTGGGGCTTTAAAATGTTTTCTAGGGCTGGCGTGTCTGGTCTGATATACGATTTCTGTGTGTATATTGGTGATGGAACTTGTGATTCTATCGGACTTGGAATATCTTCGAACATTATCCTTCATTTGGCTTCACATGTTCGCGGAAACCAAAACTTCAAATTATTTTTTAATAACTGGTTCACGTCCGTAAGCCTAATGATTGCGTTAAACGGAAAAGGTATTCTCACAATTGGAACGATTCGCCCCAACCGCCTTAAAAATTGTGTGCTAAAAACTGAAAAGGTGCTTGCTAAAGAAGGTCGCGGATCTTACGATTTAAAAAAGGAAACATCGCAAAATTTCATTTCTTGTCGTTGGTATGACAATACACAACCTATCACAGAATGCACACAATCCAGCGAGGTGCAGAAAAGAGAAATAAAAATATACAAGTCACACGTCCGGCTATTGTGGATTGCTGCAATAAGCACATGGTTGGCGTTGATCTATCGGACATGCTATTGGAACTGTATAAAATCAATCACCGCTCCAATAAGTGGTATATGCGCATTGTCTTTTGGTGTATAAATATAGCAGTGGTCAATAGTTGGCTACTATACCGCAGAGACTTGACTTGCACCAAGGATCAGAACAGATACATGCCGCTAATAAATTTTCAATTAGATATTGCCAATGAACTGCTTCAATGTAACGAAGAAATTCCTTCACGAAAAAGAGGTCGTCCAGCATTGTTTGTATTTACTTGTGACTCGCGTGATTCGTCACAAAGATCTTCAGCTCCAGCACCTCCAGCTCTGCCCAACTCATCCACTCCAACAACTTAGAGGATGTATGTGCCGGAACCTACTAAAGCGATAAGATTTGCCAACATCGAATATTGGATTCAATGGGGCTCAAAAGGCAGATGCAGACTATGCAAGACAGTATATCCTCGTTCCAAATGTTCTAAGTCTGGCGTATAGCTTTGCTCAAATCCTCAAAAAAATTGTTTTTTATCCTACCATACATAAGGTGTTGTATAAATATATGATAACTTTTAAAAGTTATAAAAGTGTTAAGAATAATTGAATGAAATAAATATACATATACTTATAAATATAATACCGTTTCGGCCCTATAGGCAACATTTCGCTAAGGACGAACTAGGGCATTCATATTGGTTAATATTTGTAGTCATATTAATAATAATATGACCCCATATAATTTTTACTTCTCCCCACTTTAATTCGGTCCTAAAATGCTGGATATATGTATTCGTTACAATACAAAAACATTTCACAACTTAAATTTTGAGAGACTATTTTGATTGAATGTTGTGGATGACATAGCTAACTTAATACTCTTTTACTCCAGATACTTTGTCATGGAAAAATTGGGAAGTAAAGCATTCCGTTCTAAACTATAACCGAATCTAACTTAACCATGTGTGGAAAGAAGAATACAAAATTATTATTATACATTTTTGAAATACTTACGTTTTCTTTTGGTCACGATCAATGCGTCGTCGTTTAGCTTCAGTGTGGCTTTCATCTTCCGGTTCTGGTTGTTGGCGTTTCAACAACTTACTAGCAGATGCGACCGGTTCCTTTATGATCTCTATAGTTTCAGGTGGTGGCGGTGGTGGTGTTGGTGGTGGTGGCGGTGGGGGTGTTGGTGGTGGTGGTGGTGTTGGTGGTGGTGGTGGTGTTGGTGGCAGCATTATTAGTTTTGTAGTCTGTGGCATGTTAAGTGGCGGTGTCACAACTTGATGTTTCTGATGTCGTTTGAATGTATTGAGTGCATCAACTTCATCGATTAAATTATCACACTGCATAACGTCATCAGTTAGTGCACTACTACTGCTGGCTTCATTCATGTCTGCATCGGCGGATGTATACAGATACTCATCTATGGGCAGCGAGGCATATGAATGCGATGTAGACAAATTACAACCCACATCAAGACGGCGACGAGTAAAAATTTCCTTGTGGTGTTTTAGATTCTCTTTATTTTCATTATATTTGCGTGATTGAACTTGATTGTAGAGTCGGTCGCCATCACGAAGTGGACTTATTTCACGTACCGACACCAAAGGCTCATAAACTTTTTTAGATATTTCCTTTCTTTCAAACATTTCACGCCCTAACTCCTTGTGCAAATATTTGTTACATTTAAAATTGACGAAAGGCGAAGAACCACGTCCCTTACGTGAAGAGTTTCGCGTGTCTTTGAGGACACCAATTGTCGAAATTATGTTCTTGTTACCATTGGCTGGTGAACTTGGTTTAATATAACGACTTGACGTATTACAGCCGAACCGGTTTCGTTGAAAGCGATTCGTGGGGTCAAGTGGTGTCACCGCCAAGCTTTCTGCAGGAAATTTTACTTTTGTTTGGTAATCAGCTTCATATTCATGTACTTTCATTTGTTCTTGACGTTTACGTTTCGGAATACGATAGGTTACTGGTAGAATATCCCATATGCTTATCAACATATTAATGCGTTTTTGGAGGAATTCATCGTGCGGTGGCTCAGCTGCTTTTAATTGTTCTGACGATGTGTTGTCCTGGAGATTCTCATCACTGGTTGCTAATGTTATATCATAATTATTCCAACTTTTGACTGTTTGATAAATTTTACTTTCAATTAACATTGCTTTGTTTGGAATGGGCAAGATCTCGAGAGCATTTAGCATGGCTAGTCGGAACTCAATGTTATTACCATTTTCATTTATCCATCGATTAAGCAAACACAATCCATGGTAATCAAGGAATAGACGACGGCAGAGGATCTCACCATGTTGCAATATTTTAAGCAGATTGAGTCGTGTGTGCAGTAGTTTAGCACGAACCATGAGACGCACTAGTTGTAGTGTATTAGTTTTATTTTTAAGACCCAAAGTCTTAAGCTTAGTGACTTCCATATTCAATTCCTTTTCGGTACGACTCAAATTCGATTTTCTTATCACAGAAGAATGTTCAACATCATCATTAGCTTGAATAAAAGTTGGTGTAACAGTTTCGGCTTTCTGATTGCCATCGTCATTACCACCTTCTGAATTATATTTTTCTTTTGAGCTGCTTTCATGGTCGTTATCACTTTCCTTCTCAGAATCCGATGAAGGCTTCTCGCCAATCCAACCCCGACAATTGGACGCATCGCAAAAGCAGGGTTGAGCAATCATTCCATAGCGCTTAAACGCATAATCAGTCGTAATTTCTTCTCCTGGCAAAATAGTTTTCAAGCAAACGAATCCAATGCGTGTTTCGCTTATAACAGACCATTTTTCAATTTTAGTATTCGGATCACAGGAGTGATTTATAAACCGTGAGATATTTCCCTTCAGTGTTGCATCAATGATTACATCACGACTAACCGACATAAAATAGAAGTGACAATTTTTATTCTCTGAATAGCGATGTTGACGTCTTGTGAATTCATCGCTATCGATGACTTCACCCATATATTCCATAATAAATTCTCCAGCTTTTATTTCTACTTCCGCCACAAGTCCGAATCCCTTCTTTTCAGTATTAACCACGCGGCATGGTGAACAAAGCATCCTCTGGAAGCGCTTATTAGTGCAGCGTTCCTTGTTATTGCATTCAGATCCACATTCGATCATCATCATACGGTTAAGACATGAATGACCGCAACCCCACTGGCCATTTGCCTGCTCCTCGGCGGTAAGGAAACATCCGCATTGCGTGTCATCTGTCGTAATGGTTCGACAACTTTTGTAAATGTTCTGTCGAATAGGTTCGAAGTTCAAATTCTCAGTCTTCAGGAATTTTTCGTTCATTAGTTCAATTTGTGCCAGACTAATCAATTGTCCATCAATTCTGTTGGATAATGAACTTCCACTGTCTCTAACAACACCTCGACCAACTAGAGCCTTCGGTGCTTGTGGCTTTTGTTTGATGCGATGGGATCGCCTAACACCCATTATGCCTGGCTCATCGCTGGCTGATGATGTGGTTGGTGGTACAGGAGAACATGAAATGCAAAGTGCTGGAGAGTATAAAACGGGTGTCGTCGCCGGTTCTGGCCAATCAGCTGGCGTATCTACGTTTCTTACTCTCTCCGCAATTTCTGCATTTATCATGGAATCGTCGTTATCATCATCACCCAATTTATAATCCCTGTCAAGGGATTCATTTATTGTTGGAGTATTTGGCATTGTCGTGTCTGGTAAAATAACTAATAGTTTTTCTTCAGATTTAAATCTACTATCCGATGCCGGTAAAGGTGACGCCACACTCCCATCCAGTGTCACACTCTCATACTGTGACTTACTCTGATCCTGTGATTCACTCTGTTCCTGTTCTATTGGTTGTATCTGTGGTTGTTGTGGCTGTTGAGATTTCTTACCATTATGTACCGATACCACCGCTGAAGAGCCACAGCTATCTGACAGAACCTCAAGTTGAGTAGACCAGTCTTTATTATTCAGTTGTATTAATTCCTCATCATAATTATTAATCTTCTCTTCCACGCTTGTTTCTGATGCCAGTAAAGTAGACGCCCCACTAACATCCAGTATCACACTCTCATACTGTGACTTACTCTGATCCTGTGATTCACTCTGTTCCTGTTCTATTGGTTGTATCTGTGGTTGTTGTGGCTGTTGAGAATTATTACCATTATGTACCGATACCACCGCTGAAGAGCCGCAGCTATCTGACATATCCTCATGTTGAGTTGGCCAGTCTTTATTATTCAGTTGTATTAATTCCTCATCATAATTATTAATCTTCTCTTCCACGCTTGTTTCTGATGCCAGTAAAGTAGACGCCCCACTAACATCCAGTATCACACTCTCATACTGTGACTTACTCTGATCCTGTGATTCACTCTGTTCCTGTTCTATTGGTTGTATCTGTGGTTGTTGTGGCTGTTGATAATTCTTACCATTATGTACCGATACCACCGCTGAAGAGCCGCAGCTATCTGACATATCCTCAAGTTGAGTTGGCCAGTCTTTATTATTCAGTTGTATTAATTCCTCATCATAATTATTAATCTTCTCTTCCACGTTTGTTTCTGATGCCAGTAAGGGTGACGCCACACTCACATCCAGTATTACACTCTCATACTGTGACTTACTATGAGCCTGTAATTCACTCTGTTCCTGTTCTATTGGTTGTATCGGTAGTTGTTGAGGTTTCTTACCACTACGTACCGATATCAGCGCTGAAGAGCCGAAGCTATATGACATATCCTCAAGTTGAGTTGGCCAGTCTTTATTATTCAGTTGTATTAATTCCTCCCCATTTTCATCAAAATTTTCTTCCTCGCTTGTTTCTGATGCCAATAAAGGAGACGCCACACTAACATCCAGTATCACACCCTCATACTGTGACTTACTCTGATCCTGTGATTCACTCTGTTCCTGTTCTATTGGTTGTATCTGTGGTTGTTGTGGCTGTTGAGAATTCTTACCATTATGTACCGATACCACCGCTGAAGAGCCGCAGCTATCTGACATATCCTCAAGTTGAGTTGGCCAGTCTTTATTATTCAGTTGTATTAATTCCTCATCATAATTATTAATCTTCTCTTCCACGCTTGTTTCTGATGCCAGTAAAGGAGACGCCACACTCACATCCATTGTCACATTGTCATACTGTGACTTACTCTGATTCTGTGATTCACTCTGTTCCTGTTCTATTGGTTGTATCTGTGGTTGTTGTGGCTGTTGAGATTTCTTACCATTATGTACCGATACCACCGCTGAAGAGCCACAGCTATCTGACATATCCTCAAGTTGAGTTGGCCAGTCTTTATTATTCAGTTGTATTAATTCCTCATCATAATTATTAATCTTCTCTTCCACGCTTGTTTCTGATGCCAGTAAAGGAGACGCCACACTCACATCCATTGTCACATTGTCATACTGTGACTTACTCTGATTCTGTGATTCACTCTGTTCCTGTTCTATTGGTTGTATCTGTGGTTGTTGTGGCTGTTGAGATTTCTTACCATTATGTACCGATACCACCGCTGAAGAGCCACAGCTATCTGACATATCCTCAAGTTGAGTTGGCCAGTCTTTATTATTCAGTTGTATTAATTCCTCATCATAATTATTAATCTTCTCTTCCACGCTTGTTTCTGATGCCAGTAAAGTAGACGCCCCACTAACATCCAGTATCACACTCTCATACTGTGACTTACTCTGATCCTGTGATTCACTCTGTTCCTGTTCTATTGGTTGTATCTGTGGTTGTTGTGGCTGTTGAGAATTCTTACCATTATGTACCGATACCACCGCTGAAGAGCCGAAGCTATATGACATATCCTCAAGTTGAGTTGGCCAGTCTTTATTATTCAGTTGTATTAATTCCTCCCCATTTTCATCAATATTTTCTTCCTCGCTTGTTTCTGATGCCAATAAAGGAGACGCCACACTAACATCCAGTATCACACCCTCATACTGTGACTTAATCTGATCCTGTGATTCACTCTGTTCCTGTTCTATTGGTTGTATCTGTGGTTGTTGTGGCTGTTGAGAATTCTTACCATTATGTACCGATACCACCGCTGAAGAGCCACAGCTATCTGACATATCCTCAAGTTGAGTTGGCCAGTCTTTATTATTCAGTTGTATTAATTCCTCATCATAATTATTAATCTTCTCTTCCACGCTTGTTTCTGATGCCAGTAAAGGTGACGCCACACTCACATCCAGTATTACACTCTCATACTGTGACTTACTATGAGCCCGTGATTCACTCTGTTCCTGTTCTATTGGTTGTGTCGGTAGTTGTTGAGGTTTCTTACCACTACGTACCGATATCAGCGCTGAAGAGCCGAAGCTATATGACATATCCTCAAGTTGAGTTGGCCAGTCTTTATTATTCAGTTGTATTAATTCCTCATCATAATTATTAATCTTCTCTTCCACGCTTGTTTCTGATGCCAGTAAAGGAGACGCCACACTCACATCCATTGTCACATTGTCATACTGTGACTTACTCTGATCCTGTGATTCACTCTGTTCCTGTTCTATTGGTTGTATCTGTGGTTGTTGTGGCTGTTGAGATTTCTTACCATTATGTACCGATACCACCGCTGAAGAGCCGCAGCTATCCGACATATCCTCACGTTGTGTTGGCCAGTCTTTATTATTCAGTTCGATTAATTCCTCCTCATAATTATTAATCTTCTCTTCCACGCTTGTTTCTGATGCCAATAAAGGAGACGCCACACTAACATCCATTGTCACATTGTCATACTGTGACTTACTCTGATCCTGTGATTCACTCTGTTCCTGTTCTATTGGTTGTATCTGTGGTTGTTGTGGCTGTTGAGATTTCTTACCATTATGTACCGATACCACCGCTGAAGAGCCGCAGCTATCCGACATATCCTCACGTTGTGTTGGCCAGTCTTTATTATTCAGTTCTATTAATTCCTCCTCATAATTATTAATCTTCTCTTCCACGCTTGTTTCTGATGCCAGTAAAGGAGACGCCACACTCACAACCATTGTCACATTGTCATACTGTGACTTAGTCTGATCATGTGATTCACTCTGTTCCTGTTCTATTGGTTGTATCTGTAGTTGTTGTGGCTGTTGAGATTCCTTACCATTATGTACCGATACCACTGCTGAAGAGCCGCAGCTATCTGACATATCGTCAAGATGAGTTGACCAGTCTTTATTATTCAGTTGTATTAATTCCGCATCATAATTATTAATCTTTTCTTCCATGCTTGTTTCTGATGCCAGAACAGGAGACGCCACACTCACATCCATTGTCACATTGTCATACTGTGACTTAGTCTGATCCTGTGATTCACTCTGTTCCTGTTCTATTGGTTGTATCTGTGGTTGTTGTGGCTGTTGAGATTTTTTACCATTATGAACCGATATCAGCGCCGAAGAGCTGCAGCTATCTGGCATATCCTCACGTTGAGTTGGCCAGTCTTTATTATTCAGTTGTATTAATTCCTCATCATAAATATTAATCTTCTCTTCCACGCTTGTTTCTGATGCCAGTAAAGGTGACGCCACACTCACATCCATTGTCACATTGTCATACTGTGACTTACTCTGATCCTGTGATTCACTCTGTTCCTGTTCTATTAGTTGTATCTGTGGTTGTTGTGGCTGTTGAGATTTCTTACCATTATGTACCGATACCACCGCTGAAGAGCCGCAGCTATCTGACATATCCTCAAGTTGAGTTGGCCAGTCTTTATTATTCAGTTGTATTAATTCCGCATCATAGTTTTTAATCTGCTCTTCCACGCGTGTTTCTGATGCCAGTAAAGGTGACGCCACACTCCCATGCAGTGTCACACTGCTGTCCTGCGTCACACTTCCAACCTGAGACTTAATCTGAAGTTGTGATGACCAGTCTTTATCTGGTCTACTTCTATGTTTTTTAACTTCGATTTTCTCAAGATGAGCCTTATCGCGTTCTAATGATGATGCGCCAGACTCATCATATGGTCGTTCGGTTAATTTTATTCCAGGCATGATAGAATTACTTTTAGTTAACAACAAAACTTCAGATGGGGATGGCGACTTCACCAGCAGGTGGTTGTTATCTTCAATTGTAATGAAACTCATATTGAAACCTTGATTCTTCTTTGACATGTGAGTAATTGAATTGAATTCGGAACAACAAGGCGACGATCTTAGTTGTATTGGCTGTTTAACAGAGTCATCTTGATAGTTTGTTACCATCTTATTCGATAAGCAATGGCATAGAACATCATTTATTTCTCCAACTGATGTAGTTGTGGCTGTGGTTGCGGTTGCGGTTGAAGCTGAGGCTGTAATAATAGCTGCTTCACAAATCGAATTTTTAGTGATGACTGAGGTTGCATAAAGGTGAATGGGAAAACGCTTCAAACGAACACGCACTTTTTTGCACTGAGCAACTAGGCAACTAATGTCATTGGAGCTAGCACTATCAGGCACAGGATGACTGCATTTCGCTGATTCCAGTGCAGAATTTGTCTTTCGGTGGTTTGGTTTAGCAGTTCGATTTGTGGCAGTTGCTAACCTTTGTTGATCACCAGGTATATTTCTTATTGCCAGTGGTTGTGGCGGAATATGCTCATTCCTGCACTTGATCTGTATTTTGTTAGTCTTACGATTTAAATTAAACAACTCGCAAACATCAAACTTTTTAACTCTCTTGCGGGTACTACGCCGACATTCACTAGAAGTTGTTGCCGATGACGTCATCGTTGCATGAACAACCACTTCACTTGCATTCCCGGTATTATCATCATTGACCATTATAGTATACTATTTAAATAAGTCATAAGTCAAGAATATGTGTCACACACTATTTTATACTTACATGATCCTGCTCCTTGGTTTTCCTGTCAGATTATGTTTGTTTTGATCTAAAATAAAAAAAAAAACAGAAAGAAGGCTATCATTGACTATGGCAAAGATGTTATACTCTTCACGCTCCTCCGGGTTTCATCCAACCTTCCTAATTAGTATCACATCAGTTTGAGTGGCAATTTTATTGTACTAAATGTTCTTTAAAAGTTTGCCATTTAATTTGGGTTTGTATGGGAGGTACCCCACCTGGTAGCCCTAGGATCATCAAATTTACATGATTGATGGCCATAGATTACAAACTTGTAGTGTCCAAAATTCAGTTCGATATGGTAAATTGATGGCCATACATTACGAACTTACAGAGTCCAAATTTTAGTTCGATATGTCGAAAAACAAAAAACTTTTTCTAACAAGAACTTTTATTTAAAGGTGTGTTTGTATGGGAGGTACCCCCCCTAGTGATCCGATTCAGCTGATTCCGACAAATGTGCTGCGTATGGTAAAAAGAAACCCTTGTGCAAAATTTCAGCTCTCTAGCTCAAAAACTGAGGGACAAGTTTGCATACTTACAGACAAACAGACGGACAGACGGACATGGCTAAATCAACTCGTCTCATCGAGCTGATCACAAATATATATACTTTATGTGGTCTGCGATGGCTCCTTCTGTGACTTCATGACAAACTTATACATAAAAACATTTAAGCATATGTTAACCAACCATCTAATCTAATGTCTTTTGGTTATTGATTGTTTACATTATCTTTTACACTTTAACTGTACCTTGTAAGCGTAAATAATCTTGCTGTTACTGTTGCTGTAACTTTTTTGTTATTTATTCCCTTTTCAGATTCTGCCGCTTTCCAATAAACACATACACAATTGCAGCAAATATAACACACATACACACAGATTAAAGAGCGGCGTCTGTATCACGTTCAACGAGCGCACTTTTGCTAATATATAGAATAAAAAAAAAAGACTTGTTGCATTCACAAATATAGAATTAATTAATATAATTATTTAAAAACACATTAGATTTTATTTAGTATTTTTTTTTTTTTCTTATATGATTTTATTTGGGAAATCCAATTAAGTGTTAAAAAAACACATTTAAGGGATAGGTTTGACACATTAGAACAATATAATAAAAAAAATGATAATTTTTTGCGTTTTGGCCACCTTAAAATATCATATTACCAAACAATAACAATAGCAACTCCTACAATTGAAATGTACTGACAAAAGCAACGAAACGATGAGCCAACGTTAAATGAAGTATTATAATGTAGCATTTGTAAGGTGAACTTATATTTGAGAATAATTTTCATAATATGAGTATAATATACTAGCATAGCACGGCGCGCGATGCTGCAGCCACGTCGTGGTGTTAGTGTGCGAATTTTGTAGTCACTGTTCCTTTCTCGCTCTAATTTTGTACACGCACATTTGCTTAACTTTTAGCTACTTTGTTTCTTCTCGAATGTTCGAATATTGTTTTCGAATGTTCTCGTTTCGAACACACACACACTATTGAAGTGAAACTGTTGCTCAAAATGTTAGGACACAAGTTTTAGTTTTTAGTTTTAAAATGATTACTAGAATTTTGTTCTATAATATTATACATTTACATATTTCATTATAGCAACGAAGTAGAAATTTTACGTGATACAACTTTTATGCCATACATATTTGGTTCATGAATTAATAGTCATTTTATTTTTTAAAGTGATTTCTTACATATTCACTGCTATGTTTTTCATTTATTTCATTTTTATGCTGCTACAGACAGACAGACGGACATGGCTAAATCAACTCGTCTCATCGAGCTGATCACAAATATATATACTTTATGTGGTCTGCGATGGCTCCTTCTGTGACTTCATGACAAACTTATACATAAAAACATTTTAGCATATGTTAACCAACCATCTAATCTAATGTCTTTTGGTTATTGATTGTTTACATTATCTTTTACACTTTAACTGTACCTTGTAAGCGTAAATAATCTTGCTGTTACTGTTGCTGTAACTTTTTTGTTATTTATTCCCTTTTCAGATTCTGCCGCTTTCCAATAAACACATACACAATTGCAGCAAATATAACACACATACACACAGATTAAAGAGCGGCGTCTGTATCACGTTCAACGAGCGCACTTTTGTCTAATATATAGAATAAAAAAAAATACTTGTTGCATTCACAAATATAGAATTAATTAATATAATTATTTCACGTAAAAAAAAACAGTGTTCGTGATTGCGACGAAAGATTACCTCTCTAGGGTTAATAATTTAATTAATTGGGTTAAAAAACATATTAATTTATATGACATATAACAGCAAAGCGACATGCACACAAATTAATATGCGAGAATAAAATCATAAATGAAATTCGCTCACTCCATGAGCACATATGATTGAATAGAAGAGCGAAAATGCAACTGTATTAATTGCGGGTGTGTTGTTGTTGATAAGTCTTTACAAACGCAAATTGAGAAAGAGAGCTCTGTTGTATGTTCAATTGCAATAACAACAACGACGACACACACGAAGAGAGAGAGAGAAAAGCATCTTCGGCTGGTGGTCAGTTATTCGGTCACTTGTTCGTACGCTGTTCGTAAAAACACACATCAGTAAAGCATTTTTTATCTCTCTCTTACTCATGCATAAACATACATATTCTACGCTGCTCGTCACATTTTATTCTCATATTTTTTGAATTTACTCCCCTTCGCTAAAGTGGTCAAGACACGATACTGCATGCAAAATCAAACATTTGTCTATGTGTGAGTTGAAGTGATTGAAGGTGCGTTATGCATGCAGTTCAATCGTTCAAAGTGCCGACGGCAATTCACAAATATTTCACACTAGCCGTCGGCACTTTGAAAATATTATATTATTATTATTATTATAATATTATTATTTTTAGAGCAAAATGAAAGACTTAAAGAGAGAACTGAGAGCATTCAGAATGGACGAAATATCAAAACAATTTGGATATTCCGTCAATCATCGTATGTGAGTCACACGCATTCAAAATTCACTAACACTATGATGACATTTTATTATGCTTATCATGTATGCAGTACCGTGTCTTGGCCACTTAAAGAAGTTTCACTTCCAAAATACAATGCCACTCAATCTGTGTTTTTTGTTGATACTCAAACTGTAACAGTAGAATATAGTGATGCTAAGAAAGGAAAGTTGGATGCAACCCGGAGGAGCGCGAAGAATATTACATCTTTGGCATAGCCAATGATAGTCTTCTTTCTGGTTTAAATATACACGTACTATATATGTACTTCTGTATGCAATCTCACTCACCGATATTTAGGGTTATATCGAATTATTTCCAATATTATATTTTGTTCATAATGATGACCACAAAAAAAATGTTTAACTGAATTCTGCATCGTAATGGGATCATTAACATTAGTTCTGACATCCAAAATAAAATGTGTTGCTTCGTATGATGATATTTTAATTTGAAGATAATATTCTTTATATTTGATCTTTTGTTTTTCTCAAGTTCAAGTTGATAAATTTTCTCGAAATCAGGCTCTTTACATATATTAATTGCCTCTTCCAAGGCTGCATTACAACTCTTTTCCCATCATCATCTACATACCATTATCTTATACAAAACTTGCTTTTTTTTCTTAAACCAATTCTCATAACTTTCACTGGTCATTAATGCTTTTGCATTCAGTTCATAATGCCTTTCAAGGGATTTCAGTCCTCTAAATCATCTCGGATTTTCAGCTTCCCACCATAACAGTTATTCTAATGTTCTTCTAATAAGAACATTAATCTAAATTTGGGTCTGTATGGGGGCTAGACATGAGCAATTGCTCATTCACATTGCCAACAAAAGTTGTAATTCATGAATGTTTACTCAATATTAGTGTAGACGACGAAATTTTGCTGTGTGAGTGAAGATATGAGTGAGTGAGCTACGCCATTTTTTTTTTTTTTAATGACATTCATATATCAGAAATTAAACACAACACACATTCACATCCACTACAAATGAATGAATGAAAACTCAAACACATTTTACAGTCAATGATTCAAAAGCCTTTTTGAACGCATTCATGCTCAAGTCTAGTGGGAACTAGACAGCTTCACCAACGCACTCAAACTAACAGATGCACTGAGTAACACTGAGTGACACAAATTGAGTTAATTCGATAAAACTCATGCATTCATTGATTAATTCATTTTTTAAGCTTCATAGACTCGGGGCTGCGTGCATGATCAAGCATAATAAAGTGTCATCATAGTGTTAGTGAAATTTGAATGCGTGTGACCCACATACGATGATTGACGGAATATCCAAATTGTTTTGAAATTTCGTCCATCATGAAAGCTTTCAGTTCTTTCTTTGAGTCTCTCACTTTACTCTCTCGTACAAGCTATCGCATTTACGTTTGCACAAGGTAAGTATGTATGAAAGAGACAAACATTGGCATGTGCTCATGGTACAATAATTGAAGGTACCGCCAATTTGACCTTTTACTCTCACAAAAATTACTCACTCTCAATTGTTGACGTCACTTTTAACTATTTTTTGGCGTACTTCCAATATGATAACTCTTGTTTTTCATCAATAAATATTATAAATGATTACAAAAAGATAACTGTATTTATTTTAAATTGTTTCTTACAGATAAAATTTATCGTTCAAAGGAAGTTTTACTACTACTCTTGACATTGTAAACATTTATAGGACTATGTGTACAAGCGCATTGATCATTTCTTCATGTTTTCTTCTTTCGCACACTGAGTGCAGGAGTTATTTCACAACTTAATAGAATTTCGCGCTATGAGTGCGCACGCACAGTATATGAGTTTCTTTCACATCTGGTCACAAAATTCACTCATTCATTTTTGGCATGAGTAACTCAAACGCCGTTTTTTGCACTCAATGCAGCCCTTTAATAGGGACCCCTCTATGTTTTTAATATTATTTTATTTTTATTATTTGTCGTTATACACGCAATTGTATTACCACTCAGTGAAAATTTCAACTGTGTACCAATTACGGTTCATAAGATTCAGCCGTAGTCGGACGGACGGAGGAAGCTTAGTAATAGGGTCCCGTTAGCACCCTTTGGGTACGGAACCCTAAAAAGCAAGCTAAGCAAACCATTTCCAGTCCAAAGACTATTACACTATTACCCATGTAGATTGAGCCACGGCAAAGCGGGGCTGGGCAAAGCTAGTTAATCATGTAACCGCAAAATAAACCATCGGTGTCATAGAACAACACAGATTTTATTTTCGAACATAAGTTTGAATGAACAGCTGATTGATTTTTGTTTGCGTTTCGTGTGATTGGCAACTTGTCATTTATAAGAAACACAAAAAAATTCAAAAACCATAACTTATAAAAAGAAAAAAGCCACTTGCAAGGGTTATTGCGCTTGAGATAAAGAGAAAACGTCTGTTATCTATGGAAAAGACTGCGCGTATGCGCCTTGGATGTTTATCAAACCCTCTGTTGCATTCAGACGCCACGTAAGAATTATTTTTTATTTGTTTCGTAGCAATTGTAAATGCAATTTTACTTATGAATATTTTCCACTAGCTTTATATACAACTACCGCATGGACAAAGGTACGTTCATTATGATATACAATATCATAAAAGAGGATATTGTACAAACAACAATGCTACCGATTTTGCAACTGGCTACAGTTGTATTATTTTTCCATTAATAAAAGTTAAATAGTATGCATATTATTCGTTTTTCCTTGCATGCCCCCACCTGAGCAAGATCCTGGCTACGTGCATGGCGAGCAGTATGACATGTCCAACATTGCTAGTTGTTTTGCTGCTTGTTTCTTTTTGTTGATCTTTCAAATACGGTTTTGTAGAATGCAAATTTTTCCTAAACATAACTGAAATGTTAAATTCTTTAAATGCAGATTAAAGTGAAAAACAATAAACTACAATTGTTGGTACTTTTTTAAATTTAATAACTTTACGTAAGGGAGAATTCAACCAAAACGGGTCTAAAAAAAGGGCGATTTCAATGACTCAGTGATTTGGAATTGCGTTGAAATTGAGGAGAAATTTTTGTTTTGCGCATTGGCCACCTTAAAAGAACATATTGTCATCAAGTCAAATTAAATGAATGTGTATGCTTTTGTTGTTGTATGCCGATATTTTATTTGCAGATACATAGTTTTTATTTATTATGTGAATCGGCATACCTTCAACAAACCTTCAAATTGTGTATATATACTTTTGTTGTGGCATGCCGATATTACGAACAATTTGGTGTTTGGGAAAACCCAATAAATAGAGAGCTCAATGGAATAAGTGTTGAATAAGAAGTAAGTACATGACGAAAGAGACTTATAAAATAGTAAAATGTTTCAATTCGATCAAATATAATATTATCAATATTTATTACATAACATGTAGCTTCAAGTACACTCTTATTGTCCAATTTTTCTAAGGAAGCTGCATCCTTGCATTTATCTTAATGATAAAAATCCTTATCCAATTGAAATTGAATTGGAAAATTATGTATGCCATCAAAATGAATAATTAAATGAGTAGTTGGTGGAAAAGAATTACATTCAATACCCAAACCATCGACCGTGTAAGAAGTCGAAGGCAACACAACTACATAATATAAAATATGGATACAAGCAATTGGAAACAACAAGGCGGTATGATAAATTTACATTTAGTTTCATTTTACTGTCGTTATTTAATAATTAAGTACTTATATCTATAATTAAATATATGCAATGTGAATTTAACAGGTGTGTCACAGAAATCGAGAAAAATTGAAATTGAATTGATTTCAAGCCTAAAAATATGCAATTAAAATTTTCAACCTTTCCCAAGTCGCCGGAACCTTGCTATGAGATGCCCAAATGGATTTTCAACTACTCGCCGAGATTTTGAATGAGAGTAGTTGAATATTTTCTGTTCTTCCGTTGCATTTACTGAGAACGAGTATGGTTTCATCAGTCTAGTGAAAAACGAAATGCTGAGTCCCCAATCAGCAATACCGGTACATTGACGCCGTCAATCATCTTCTCATTTTTGTCAAATAAGTCCGATGACTCCACCAAACCCTTCAGCCGACACTGATTATAGATTTGCAAGTCGTGGCAACGGCCGGGACTGCCCACGTTAACATATTGAAATCTGTAACTGAATTTGTTTGTATAAAAATTGCGCACAATTGGCTCATAATACTCGTAACACATATCGAAAATCAACAAGTGTGAAGAGCACAACAGAGTACCCTTATAGTTGTAGTAGTCTACGGCTTCACTTGCTGGTGGCTTTATTTCAATATGGCATCCATCTAAAGGAAGTATATTACAGTTGTTTTCCATTATCAATAGAAATTCATACATACCAATTGCTCCGAAACACTGGGGGAATCCAAGAGTTTGAAATCCTTCCACACACTATTCGATCTTTGTTTGGGTTATGATGTCAGGTGACAAGTATTTCGGTGCAAGTTTCTTCATCACTTCAATGCAGAATTCGTGGTGAATCGAGCACATTGTGGTTCTCGACACACCAAAGAGACTACTCACTGCTCGATATTCCGCTGACGAGGCCAGAGTAAACAAAGCAATTGCAACTCTTTCATCCACCGGAATTATCCTTCTGTAATTAATGTTTTTTTTACCCATTCCTTGCGGCTGGCCAACCAATATATTGAACGTGCCTCTGCCGATTCGGAAGCTCTCTTTACAGAGTTCTACGGAACCTTCTTAAATGTCTTTCTTCCAAAATGTTCCATGTCTTTCCTACAATTTCACACACACAAATTTTTGAAGTGAAACTTCTTTAACGGCGTTGGGCAAAAATTTAGTACAAATTTTGAGTGAAAAAATACAGATTGTAACGTTTTTCGGATTCTGTATCTCATGAACCGAACTAGGTAGACACTTCCAATTTTCACAGAATGTGTATTTCTATTGCCATATCCCAACCACCGGAAAAGTCTCAATAAAGAGATTACATTTCCACAACAACAACAGCATGCAGTTTGTGTGTATCAAAATGTTTATAACATCAACATGCAAGCAAACAGATTGTGTGTTGTACAAAAACAAGCGAATATACGAAGAAAAGAGAACGAAAAACAGACAGAAGCTCGCAGTTGATCTAATTTTGGGCAAGAGGGGATAGACGGCAAACGTAAACACAACAACAACAATTGCACACGCCAAATGGGATGGTTTGCATATGCTGAGTTATGCACGTTTCGCTAAAATTGACTAAATTTTATTTTATTTGTAATTTTCGTCCTAAATCCCTAGAGTTTTATATCAGTACACATTTTTTAACAATGTTTTCTACCAATTTGTGAACATGGGTGCTGGGAATATAATTCCATTTATACAGTGTTCTCCCCAAAAATTACTTTTTTATGGGATAAAGCGGGTAAAGCGAATATAGTAGTTCTAATTAAATGTCACATACTGTTAACTTAAATGTATAAGTACTTATAAGCATACTGGCTGAAATAATAATAAAACAAAAATAATACGATTTTCTTATTAGAACTCAATTAGAACATAAACTTCCCAGCATATCTTTGTCCTTAAAAGAACTGCAAACTTATTCTAAAGAAATGCAAAATAAGGCGAAACTCCAACCCACGCGTTTCAATAAAAAGAAACCAGCTAGTGTGACTGAGAATATAGAAAGAATGCATTCATTCATCATTCCTTTTCATATGTTCATAGGTACATATTAGAGGCGTGCATTGTTTGAATCACTTTTCAAATTACTTATGTTTCATTGTAAGATTTCTCATAATAACCACATTCAATATGCATTGTACAAATCAAATATAAATGGAATAAGAGAAACACAAGTTATTCATAATGTAACTGAAAATGAATATGAGAGAAATTCAAATTCATTATAATGAATGTGATTAGATTACATTCACAAACCTATTCATTATTTGTTGAAATATATTCATGTGTTTTGTATATTTCGAGCGAGCTGAAGTGAGCGCACAAGTAAACATACTACGCATTTACAAAGAGAGGGAGAGAGTTGAGAAAAAGAGCACAGTTGGTTTGTTTAGTTTTAAAAATACAGTGGAACGTCACTTAATGGACTGTGCATTTTACTACTCGATCGCCTGCGAGTAGTCATTTTTCTTGAAATTTGCAACTTGTTTATAATATTTATGTTCAATTGGTTTTGAAGTTTCATTGAGTTTTGTGTATCACGGAGATAAAATAATAATTATACGGAAATAAAAATAAAATAATATAAATAAAAATTGTTTTGTTTTACACTAAAAAATAGTTTGTCTGTGATTTGTGTTTTTATCAGAGCTCGCAAAAAAATCTCATCAATTTCATTTTCTCCTAAAAACAAATATTGTGTAAAAAGAAAATTGAGACCCTCATTTGCGACCTCAGGTTTTTATGTATTGTGCCCGATTTAAAAAATATATTGAAGCGCTGTTAGATTAAATTGCATTTTATTTAGCTATCAAGCAACGAAGCGTCGTGGAAGAGGTTGATAAAGAGTAGTAAAGAAAAATTATTAAGTGGGGAATATAAACTTTGTAGAAGCAGAGCGATGGCAAGTTGGTGGAAGGCATAGTTGGATGCATATTGTGCAACAATGTGCACAAGTTTGAAAAAACCACATCGAATTTGTTAAAGCATAAATGCTTAAATACACAAAATTGCGATGTTCCCGAGATAGAGGTTGACACGGAAGTAAAAAAGAAGGTTGCAGAAATTGTAACGGAATGGACTGTAAAAAATGGAAGCTTCTTCAGTATCGTCAATGACTCCGGCCTACAAAATATAATAAAATACTCCTTTGAAGTTGGTGCAAGGTATGGTAAGAATATCAATATTGATAAAGTGTTACCATATCGCACAACAATATCACGGAACGTGTTGAAACTATATGAGTTTCATTTTCAAGAAGTACGAACAGAAATTTCGTTATATAGAAATTGTGGGTACAGCATAACGTCAGATGTATGGACTGACAATTATTCAAGAACATCTTATCTATCTGTAACAATGCCGTATATTAAGGAAGGAGTTTTGATGACGCGTTTGCTAGCAATGAAATCGATGAAGGACGATTCATGTACTGGTAATTAACCCATATGTGTATTTTAGTAAAATCATTTTTTAATGCAATACATTTTATTAGGTAACGTTATTAAGCAAAAGATTACTTCAGTATTAAATGAGTTCGGATGTGATCTCGAAAAGGACAAACCAATTATAGTTACGGATAGAGGATCAAATATGATTGCAGTATTAAGGGGTATAAGCAAGATACATTGCGTAAACCATCTGATTCACAATGCTATTGAATGGACTATTAAAAATGTTCCCGAATTGCAGAATATGTTACAAAATTGTAGTAAAATAGTGAAATACTTCAAGAAATCAGGTATGAACTGCAATTTGGGAACATCTTTGAAAAGCTATTGTCCAATTCATTGGAACATAGTGTTCCACATGTTTAAATCGATAGAAATGAATTGGGCTGAAATCTCAAATATTTTAATAGGAAAAAATGAGTTTCACAGGGTGCAGGACATTAACTTCAGCGATTTAACCTCCTTCATAACCCTATTAGCTCCATTCGAAACCTGCTCGAAAGAGCTAGAAGGTAGTAGTTACGCAACGTTGCCACAAACGATACCCCACATTAACTATTTACAAAAACTATGCAGTGCAGATGAAAGTGAGGTCGAAGTAATAAATAAATGTAAAAGCGTGTTACTAGATCGTTTACAATCTGTGGTGCTCCCAAATTTATATAAGTTTCATAACATCGCCTTCTTCTTGTTTCCGCCAACAAATAGCCTTTCCCAATTTACGGATATTGAAAAGGAGGACACAATTGCTGATTGTCGTGAAATAATGAAAGATTTTGTTGACAATAGCATAAGTGAAGCTCGTGGTTTGTTCTCGCCACCTAAAGCAAAAGTAAGAACCATTTACGCTGACTATTGTCGCCCGCCTCCAAGTAGTAATGTAAAAGACAATATTAATGAGGAAATACAGCGGTACAAAAATTGGAATGTGGAAATAACTGATGATTTTAATGTCTTACAATGGTGGAGTAACAATAAAGATAACTTTCCACTTCTTTTCAAGACTAGTCAAAAAGTTTTAGCGGTTCCAGTTTTTTTTATTTAAACACAAAAATAATGAGGGATGTAAAAGACACTACTCGCAGGCGATCGAGTTGAGCGCACACAAAAATACAGTTTTAACTCCATTTGACGTCACTAGCATATATCAATAACGTAGTAAAGTGCGCAGTCCCTTAAGTGACGTTCCACTGTATTTTTAAAACTAAACAAAGCAACTAAGAAAGCTCTTTTCTAAACTCTCTCCCTCTCTTGATAAATGCGTAGTGTGTTTACTTGTGCGCTCACTTCAGCTCGCACACACATGAAAATATTTCAACAAATAATGAATAGGTTTGTGAATATAATCTAATCACATTCATTATAATGAATTTCAATTTCTCTCATATTCATTATCAGTGAGTAAATCAACATGTGAATGCAATGTTATTCATACTACAGAAGTAAAATATAAGTGAAATTCAAAATCAATTCCAATGAATTTGATTGGAACAAGTAACCATTTTATAATGAATGAATCAAAAGGGCTTTTGATTTATCGAATGCACCCCTCTAGTACATATATATTAGAGGGCTGCAGCGCATTCAAACTAACAGAAACACTGAGTAACACTGAGTGAAACTCAAAAACTCGTGTGCGACAAACAGTAAAAACCAGATTTTTGAGTTTGAGTAAAAATTTAACCAGATGTGCAATCATTCAAATTCAGAGAACTCGAATAATTGAGTGAATCAGAAGAAACACTAAATAATTTTGGTTACTTCGAGTAACTCGTGTGCCACTGATAAAACTCATTCATTCATTTTCTATTCGGTGTGTGACTATTGCTTCTTGCGCTGTTGGTGAAATTTTTACTTCTTTGTCTACTTTAGCTTTGTTTGAACGTAGTAAACGGTGCATTGAATAAAAAATAAAAGTATATAAAATATAAAAAATGTACTATGAGTTCGGAAGTTGCAAATGAAAATGTAAGTATTAAAAAAATGTATGTTTGGTTATGGGCTAACCGTTTAATATGAGTTTGTTTGTTTAAAGTGTTTCATGTAAATTGGGAAACATTTCCTATAATGTTCAATGCAATTTTCCATAACATCATCACATTCATTGCAAACTATATATGCACAAAATATTAGGTTGAAATCAAAGATTCTAAAAGGCGAATGTAATTTCAATTCCAAAACGGGTCGCAGCAAAGTTTGGGATATCTTTTCCAGAATAAATGATGTTAGTGGGCAAGAGATTAAGAATACTGTCGCCTGTAAAACGTGTTACACTGCTTTTAAGTTTACAGGTAGCACATCAAACCTAGTAAAGCATAAATGCTATGTAAATATGTCTCGGGAAACCACAGTCATTGAAGAAATAGACGTCGACATGGCCACGAAGCAAGAAGGCACAAAATTGGTGACAGAGTGGAGCATAAAAAATTGCCGCTCCTTCAAAATTGTTGAAGATACAGGACTTAAAAACCTTGCAAAGTTCTTGGTAAAAGTGGGTGCCAAGTTTGGGCCAAATGTAAATGTTGAGAATTTACTCTCGCATCCAACAACAATTTCGAGAAATATAAAAGAACTGTATGAAAGCCACTTTGGTCTCATTAAGAAAGAAATGGTGAAATTCCTTAAAATCGTCCTATGTGTCCTGTACAATGCATTATATTATGGAAGGTGTTCTTATGAATCGCCTTCTATCAATAAAATCTAAGGAGAACGACGCCTGCACTGGTAATTATTATTTAAATGAGTTTCTTAACTTCAATCACTTACAAATATTTCTTTTCAAGGGTTTTAATATCAAGGAAAATATATCACAAATTTTAAATCAATTTGGATGCGATTTACAACGTGACAAACCCTTTGTAGTCACTGATAGAGGATCCAACATGCTAGCAGCGTTTCCAAAAGACCTTCACATCAATTGCTTCGACCACTTGCTCAACAATACCGGAAACTAGCCAATTGGTAAGGAAATATATTCAAGAAGTCTGAAGAAAACAGCAATTTGTCTGTCAGCTTGAAAAGCAATTGCCCTACGCGATGGAACACTGTGTATTACCTTCTGAAATCCATTGAATACAATTCGGCTGAAATCATGAACATTCTTGCGGAAAAGAATGAAAATGGTAGAATAAAGGACATTAATTTCAACCAAGTAGGTTCCCTTGTGAAGGTCTTGGCGGAATTTGAAGACGCATCAAAAATACTCGAAGCTAGCGAGAAACCAACTATACATCTCACAATTCCCTATGTACATAAATTGAAAAAAAAATTGCATTTCCGACTCAACCGATACGAAAACGACCATAAAGTTTAAAGTAGTGCTAGGAAACCTTTTAGAAACCATCGTTTTGGATAATTTAACCATTTACCACAAACTTGCCCTCTTCCTCTTTCCACCAACTAATAAACTCCTACAAATATCAGAAGAAGAAAAAACAAATTTTTGAAAAATGCAAAGAAATGATGGCTGCGTGTTTAAGTAGGCATAATAATAAACCAGTTCAGCAAAAGGCTTTTCCAACAAATAATGCGTTAGTAGATTTCCTTTGTATACCAAGTGAGACTAATACAATAAATAATGTTGAATCGGAACTGCAGACATATGCATATATTATTGTGGAATTTAGGCATTACTTCGACTATATTGAATGGTGGGATTTGCACAAAATCCACTTTCCCCTACTATTTGAAACGAGCTGCAAGATTTTCACAATTCCTGCAAGCAGCGCGGCTTCTGAGAGGGTGTTGTCGGTTGCGAGAAACCTTATCACAGAGAAGAGGTGTCTTATGGCGAGGAATCCCGATAATATTAACAAAATCATGTTTCTACATTCTAATATAGAAAACAATTTGTACTATACCCTGCAGTATGCTCGGTGGCAATTGTCCCCTTTTCACTAGTTATTGATCGGTCCCTTTTGTGCTAGCAATTTCCTAGTCACCTGGTAAGCTGAGGCGAGCCAGTAAGAGAAAACAATTGAGAGTCAACAAATTGTTAATTATCTTTGATGTGGTGTCGATAGCGGAACGTTATATCGAACCAGAAAGAAGGCTATCATTGGCTATGCCAAAGATGTAATACTCTTCACGCTCATTAGTGTTGCTGTCTTTAGTGAATGACAAATATGGATAATTAATGATAATAATCATAATTACTTTTATTATTGAATCAGTTATTTATGTATATGCAAATTTTCTAAGGAAATTCTTTACTTAATAGTGAAAACCGTATCAAAATACGTTGCGTGTTTTAGAAGTAATCAGTATTCTAACTTCTTGAAATTTCGACTTTGTTTTATACTATGTAAAGAAGTTTGCCAATTACTTTGGGTTTGTATGGGAGGTACCCCCCTAGTGGTCCGATTCAGCTGATTCCGACAAATGTGCTGCGTATGGTAAAAGAAACTTTCAGCTCTCTAGCTCAAAAACTGAGGGACTAGTTTGCATACAAACAGACAGACAGACGGACATGGCTAAATCAACTCGTTTCATCGAGCTGATCACAAATATATATACTTTATGTGGTCTGCGATGTCTCCTTCTGTGTGTTACAAACTTCATGACAAACTTATAATACTATTCACTCCCGTGAAGAGTATAATTAATACTTAAAAATAATATAATAATAGTTAAAAACTGAAAGCAATAAGTATGCAACTCTCTTCATTAGCATTTATTTCTCATTTTAACAAAAATATTAAAATCGACTTAGTATAGTGTGCGCTATATAAAGAAATATTAAAAATTTGGTAAAAATCTGCCTGCATCTCGACAACAAGGCCACCCACCGTGTCCGACCATCTTGATGACCCCATAAAAAAAAAAAAATTATCGAAATTGGTCCAGCCATTTAGGAGAAAAATAGTCACAAAATTTTGTACACCCGAATTTTATATATAAAGATAATGTGAATACTTAACTGCCTGAAATTTCGAATTTGTGTGAAAAATAGAAAAGTTGCTGTTTTGTTTATAATTTGTTGTTTTATTCATTTATTTTGTGTGTCATAACGTGAATTCAACACTAAATGCGTATTTTTCAGCGTTTTAACACACTGATATACTTATGAATTCAAAATTGAGAGCGAGCAATTATAAGAGAGTAACAGGCCAAAATGTCGCTACCTTGTTTTATTGTATTATGAGTGGGTTTCATGTTTCGTCGGCTATTACAGAATGGA